>JAMQGT020008584.1:0-30355 GCA_024447675.2 Pterophyllum scalare
TCTAGTCTTTCGTTCAGTTACGTATTGCTTTGCGGGCAGTGTAAATGGGGTTCCTTGAACATCAGGAAGCAAAACAAGTGGGGCTGCTGTGAATGAGCCAAGCAGTAATTGCTCCACCAAAGCAAAACAGAGCACTTAAAATGCTAAAGTCTTTGATAATTCTCTGCAGCTTTTCAGCTGAATCATATAAATTAATTCACAATGCACAGCTCACTTGGTTCCGATTTATTATTTATTAAATGCTGACTAATGCGGATTTAATGAAAGCAATGCTTGATGTGACTATCATAATTAGGCTCCCCCGAGGATTCCTATGTGAGAAGAATGATTCATCAGCATTTGAATGCGTGTACAGTGTAAACACAGCATTTAATAAGTATAGTGACAGTTTGTACAATTATAAAACTATACTGAGAGCAAAATGATTTGTTACTGTGTTTGGGTAGGAAGTTACTGAGGGATCATCAGTTGGAGGCAGTGACCAAAGCGGCCCAGCAGGAGGAGCTGGAGAGAAGGCGACGTCTGGAGAGAAATCAGGATTTCCCCATACCGCTGCCGCCTGAATACACAACTGGTGAGAGTGTGTACACAAACATACAAACACTGTTCCCAGAAAAAACTGCTGGTCCCTCAAACATTCCAAAGAACCAACTCTTTCACTTTCTTTTTTTTTTTTTTACTCACCTCATCAGTACTTCCACACCTATTTCCCTCTCTCCGTCCCTCGTTTGTCTCCCAGCCTTCTTCCTATACTAACTTCATTTGCTTTACCTTTCTGCAGGCAATGTGACAACTTGTGCGTCGTCATCGGCGAAGTCAGTGGCATCGCAGCAAGAAGTGAAGTCGAGCAGACAGGAGGTGATCTGTGTGGACTCCAGCAGCACGGGCATCAGTGAGGACGACAGCAAGGCCAACACACCCGCCTCTGCTACTGCACAACACACACACAAAACAGGTGAGAAGGAAGACATCTGAAGGGGGCAACTAAAAGAATGACAAGTAAAGCAACAATGTTTTGGAGCAACTTAAACTGGCAGTTTGGTTCAGTGTGAGCAAAAGTGTTTGTTCTCAAAGCAGACATAAAAAAACACTAACAGAAACAGGATGTTTGTCTGGTTCCAACTTCTTTTTTTGATTGAAGAGTCACTACTTGGGAGACTGTGACAGGCTGCAGGCTCCTCAGTGGATTATTTAATTGGGTTGCCTTATTTGTGCAGAATGAAGTATTGTCCATTTACGCAATTAGGCATTGCACAATTGCTCTCATGACTTACGTAAAAGTGATTCATCTGTTCTATTCAAACATGTAGGTTTCACATCAGAGTGACTGTGCCACTGTTGGATTTGTTAGTACTGAAGGCATCAGCGAGGCTGTATAATGCAGAATTATAAAGCTATAAAACATTTTACTAAAGTGTTGAGAAACAATGGATCCACATTGTGTGCAACTTCTCTTTTTGTTTACAGCATCCTACTGAAGTTAAATCTTGTTTCTAAAGGGAGGTGAGCCGTTTGCATTCAGACTGTGAGGCTTTTTCAGCCATCCAGGCCGACCACAGACCAGAAAACCGTCCAGCTGGTGCAATTTGAGTGACCCATCAAAGGGAAATATCTCACAAATGTAGCAGTTTGACGTTGTGTGGTGGAAGCCTCACATCTCATCAGTCTTTCAAAGATTAAGCAAAGCAGCCTCAATAGCCTCATGACAGCCATGTGTTTATCAAATTACACACTCAGTTTCAAAATGCTTTCTGAGCCCAGGGGTCTGGAAAGCTGATGCAGGAAAAGACCCAACAGATTGAATTTCCAGGAAAACAAAACAAAAAAAATGGAGGATTGAAAGACATTCCAAATTTGAATGTCGAATGAGGTTTTTACTCCAAAAAAAATCCCCACAACTCAGCACATATCTGGGTCTGTATTCATCTGCAAGGAACGATGAATGACCAGAAAATAAGTCATACTGGTTCTCTTTTGTGACTTTAGTACTACTTTTCACCCTCGCAGCTGTCTCAGTAGAACCACTGCAGAGGAAGCTTCCCATTATTTTAAATGAAAACTTGCTGATTACTAGACTCAGGATAAAAAAAATCCTTCTAGGGAGGATCTTTTACTTTTTTAAAAACATTTAAACTCAATTACTGAGAGTCTTCCAGCACTAATTTAAACAACTGTGAAGTGTATGTGTGTGTGTGTGTGTGTTATAAAAGTGCAGGGTGTTTTCGTAGATTAGCTGCCATGTGCATCAGAATATTTAGAACCTTCAGAGGGTACATCATGTACTGTTCCCTTATTGCCCAAGTGCACTCACACACACACACACACACACACACACACACACATATGCATATTCACACTCATAAACACACGGAAAGCCACTCAGACTCAGGGATAAACAGACACACACACAGTTTGGTATAAACACACACATTTCAGTGTCAGGTTAGAAGACAAAGGCGAACTTCAGACTGGACACACACATACACCTGCGACACAAACAAATGAGGAAGCGAGAGTCAGATGGTGAGAGAGATAGCCGCGATAAACAGAGATGGCAATATGTAGATTTGAAAGCTGAGAAAGACAAAAACAAAGGACAGAAAAAAGGTAAATGAAAGGGAGAGAGGGGAAGGGAGATGAAAAGACAGAGTGAGTGTGTGTGTGTGTGTGTGTGTGTGTGCTTGTACGGAGGGTGAGGTGGGGGCAGATCAGAGTGGGTCTGTGGAGCAATAAAGCTGGCTAATCCTGGTTATGAGCCAGAACACACATACGCACTCACATAACAAACGCGGACACACACACTTTCACCACAGTGGCACAGTGACATTTCTAGTTTGGGTTGCATAACCAGTCTCCCCCTCCACTCTAATCCTACTTGTATAACCAGCCATTCACTGCAGTTATATAAGATCTCTCTCTCTCTCACTCACACACACACACTAACATACTGACACACACACCACTTCTTCCCGTTGTGCCCTCACAGGCTGCCAGCTTGTGTAACTTTCACCACTTGATACCACTGACATTGAATTCCTTTTTATCAGAAATGGATTTCAGTCTTTCCGCTCCAAACGCGCGCACACAGAATAACCTTCACATTTGTTGCCGTATCACACAAGATACGACCATTCACCCCCATGACTTGATGTGAATGCACGAAAGCCATAAAAAAAATGTGAGCATAATTGTGTTCACTGGAATAGCTGCTGCAACATTTTTCAATCTCTGTACTTAGTCCTCAAGGCCTGTTATTCACATTCTGTGCCCCTACTCACCACAAAACAGTATGAAATGCTTTCCACTATTTCTGAAAATACTTTTTATTTAGTCTGGCAGGATTAACATATATATATTTGCTAACTGCTCCATTATTACTTAATTGTTGTGTTTGTGAAAGTGGTTTTGGATTGTTACACTGAAGTCTGGAGAAGGTGAAGCACCTTGTTGTGGCTGGAGTTAGTTTGGTACATTGTCCTTGCTCACATGGCTGATTAATATACCTCATTAGACTCACGGCATGCATTGTGTGTGTGGTTTGGTGGGTAGGCCTTAGACCTTCAGCTGCAAATGTTCATATACTTTCTGTATACAGCTTTCAGTCTGAGATGACAGTTTGTTTTTAAGTTGGATGGAGAAAAACGGGTTGCGTGTTTTTTTCCATCTCTTTAACCCTCCTGTCTCTCTCCGGTCTGTGCAGACGTCATAGATCTGAGTTCTGGTGAGGACGACTCCATCGTCCACATTAGCGGCGAGTCCACCGTTGAGGAAGAAGACAGCGAGCCGAGCAGTGTCCACGTCAACGACGCCCTCAACCAACTGGACGCCCAGGGCAGGGTGCTGGTCAATCTGAACCATCCAGCTGCAGAGAAGGACATCTTTCTGTCACCTCAGCTGGCGAGAGCAGTGAAACCTCATCAGGTATTAATACAGCAGCGCCTCTCACACTTTTACGCAATTTGTGTGCAAACGTGCCTAGATGTGAATTTTCTGGTGTCCCATAAATTCATACTGTGACTTTTCTTGATCCTGGAGCTTCACTCTCCTGCTTTTCTTACCACCTCCTCCTCAGATCGGTGGGATCCGTTTCCTGTACGATAACCTGGTGGAGTCAGTGGAGCGCTTCAGCAGCAGCAGTGGATTCGGCTGTATCCTGGCCCACAGCATGGGCCTGGGCAAAACACTTCAGGTCATCTCCTTCATTGACGTCCTCTTCAGACACACCCAGGCTCACACCGTTCTCGCCATCGTACCTGTAAGAACCTGTGAATTTTATCTTGGTGTAGTAGAACACAAAAAGCACTCAACAAAGGTTCAGCTGTATAAAATTTTTAAAAAAAAATCAAAGTTCAAAATATAAGATGTAGAGTAGAGGAATAATAGACTAGAGTAAGTGCTTGGACACGTCTTGCCTGCGATCTTTCGAGTTATGGAAAAAAAGTGAGTAAAAATTGTTATTTCAAAGTTTTAATATCTTAAAATGATGTTGTACTAAAAGTAAAAATGTAAATTTAGGGTACACAATATATAAAACATAAACTACATTTGCTGCATTTGCAATGCTGTAAAGAATGCGTTTATTGTTTTTGTTTATTGTCTGGAGTGAGTCATCTAAGCTGGAGCTGTCACTCTTGTGATGAGATGATTACTTCAATGATAAGACATGGACAGAATTCATATGGAAACAAGATGACAAATATATGAGAAGATCTGGTTATTTTGTCCCAGGTGAACACGCTGCAGAACTGGCTGTCAGAGTTCAACATGTGGGTCCCACCCCCAGAGGCTTTACCTCCAGACACCGATCCCGCAGCGGTCACACCACGCACATTTAAGGTTCACATCCTCAACGATGAACACAAGTGAGTAACAAACACAAGTACCTTTTTTTAAAACCTAATCCTTTGTATCCTGAGTACTTTTACACAACCACCTCTTTGTTATCTTTGCTCCATCACACTGGATGGAAAGAACATTGATTAAATGTTAAACAATTATTGAGGAAAAACAACAACAATAAAAAAAAAGAATCCTGCAGGTTCCTGCTTCCTCACACAGACAGCAGAGTCAAAGCAGCCAGGAAATGTTTCATTTATCTGTCTTTTACAAAAGACTAAGCTGACCTTCCTGTTAGCCTCCGTGCTTAATCCCCATCTGGCTCGTCCTTTCTTTCCTCTCTCCAGTATCTTCCATCGCAACAGCTGCTGGATTTCTGCTGGAAAGATTTTCTGATTCTTGTGTGTGTGTGTGTGTGTGTGTGTGTGTGTGTGTGTGTGTGTGTGTGTGTGTGCGTGTGTGTGTGTGTGTGCGTGTGTGTGTGTGTGTGTGGGTGTGTGTGCATGAAAATCTGAAATAATAATTTTTATATGTTTTTTGTTTAATACAATCTGATATTATTACAGTTTTTTTCCCTTGTTTGCCTCATTTTCTTTGCCTTTAGTCACACATCTCATACTTTTTCACAGGTTTACTTACAAATCACATTTAAGCTCATCACTCAAAGAAAAAATGCTTGCAGCTTTCTTTTTTTTTATTGAACTTTAATGAATGTTATCTTTTTAGGAAAACACTTTTACTTTCTGAAATGATTTCTCACGGCTCTCTGTGTGAGATAACTGTCGTCTTACCTTTGAGAAACACAAGCAGTAACCAGCCTTCTGCTTTCCCATGATATGCAGGAACACAACAGCCAGGGCCAAAGTGGTGGAGGACTGGGCTCGGGACGGGGGCGTGCTGCTGATGGGCTATGAGATGTACCGCCTTTTGTCGCTGAAGAAGAGCTTTGTGGCTGGAAGGAAAAAGAAGAGCAAGAAAGCGGCAGGACCTGTGGTCATTGACCTGGATGAAGAGGACAGGCAGCAAGAGCTACTAAAAGGTTGGAGAGACTCGGAAAGATGATTAAAGTTTCAGGGGATGAAGGAGGGGACAGGGAGAGGAGACCAAGGAGAGAAAGTGAAGGAGAGAGAAGAAAAAGTAGAAATGGAAAGAACAGAAATCTCATGTCACGTTGCGGGAACAGTTGGAATAGCAAATTTCATTAAAAATGAATCAGGTGTGAATATCACTTGTTCTCTCAGGTATCGAGAAGGCTTTGGCTCGGCCCGGTCCAGATGTGGTAATCTGCGACGAAGGACATCGCATCAAGAACTGCCACGCCAGCACGTCGCAGGCTCTAAAGAACATCCGAACCAGACGCCGTGTGGTCCTAACCGGCTATCCGCTCCAGAACAACTTGATCGAATACTGGTGCATGGTCGACTTTGTCCGACCCGACTTTCTAGGTCTGTGCAAGATCTGTGCTTCATTTCAGAAGATAAGCATGTTTAATGTTACAACCGCAGTCCTTACAACCCGTACACATTTCAGGTACACGGCAGGAGTTTAGCAACATGTTTGAGCGTCCCATTCTGAACGGGCAGTGTGTGGACAGCACGCCTCAGGATATCCAGCTGATGAGGTACAGGAGCCACGTCCTGCACAGCCTGCTGGAGGGCTTTGTACAAAGGTAAGAGGCAAAGCAATCACCCTTAAATTAAATCTGTCAGTGCTGGCTCAATTCTAATAAGGTTTTGGAAATATTGATTGTAATTTGTCTTTAATCCAGACGAGGCCATGATGTCCTGAAGGACCAGCTGCCTTCCAAGGAGGAGCATGTGATTTTAGTGCGTCTGTCTCCCCTGCAGAGGGCGCTCTACACAGAGTTCATGAACCGCTTCAGAGAGGCAGGAAACACAGGTTGGCTCAGCCTCAACCCACTGAAAGCATTTTGTGTCTGCTGCAAGGTGAGGAGTGTGAGCATGCGTCTGGATTTCTAACGTAAACTTATAAAGTTGGGTTTCACCAATGATGATAATTAAATTTCTATAAATTAATGTTATTCTTCAGATCTGGAACCATCCAGACGTGCTGTACGAGGCTCTGCAGAAGGAAAACCTGGCAAGTGACCAGGATTTAGACCTTGATGACATCACCTCTGCAGGACGATGTTCAGCTGCACCCAATCAAAAGCCCAAGAACCTGGACAGTCCCAACCCCGTCGGCGGCCTGAGTCTTAACCAGCTACAAGAGAAAGCCAATCAGGTCATCACATACGAATGGGTATGTTGGAAGACTTAAGTACAAAAGAGCAATCATATGAAAGTCAACAACTGCTGTTACATGATGCATTCAGTCACACATACACACGTGTGGACATTTAGAACTAGACCATACCTTTTTGTATGTAACCTCACTTCTTCAAAATCTGTGAAAACCACTTATATAGGAACAACCTCTAAAGCTGATCTGTGAGCAGTTTCTCAGTCTATCTTCTCACATGGCCAGGCAAAGGATATCATGAACGACTACAAGCCCGGCCTCCTGGAGAACTCCGCAAAGATGGTTTTGCTCTTCCACCTGATAGAGGAGAGCGTCAGGAAGGGAGACAAACTCCTCGTCTTCAGGTAAAAGATACACAAAGTGCTAAGATCAGTTTTTTGTGATTAGAAAGGAGAAAAACTAAAAAGGGGAGAAAAAGATTTAAGAGTCTTCATGGTTTTGTTTTTCACTCTGTCTTTTCTCAGCCTTACTTTCTGATTAAGTAGCATTCCATTATTTACACTCATGCACATGGGATCAGATTTCTTATTCCCCCTCTGCCTGCCTCCATGCAGTCAGAGTTTATCCACGCTGACCGTGATCGAGGATTTTTTGGCTAAGAGACCAGTGCCTCCTTCACCCAGTGCACCCAGCAGAGGCAGACCCAACCAAAACTGGGTCCGCAACCTCAACTATTACAGTAAGTGACCATGAGGGGTTTTTCCTATATAGTAAAGCAGTATAGAACAGATATGGCTCAGGGGAGGTAATATGAAATTTCTGTACATTGCAGTCACTTATTGCAAAACTGAGCAGCTAATTATGCTGAACTGATAAATCTGCTCTCTTTGGGGGAACTGACTGCAGTGACTTGGGTGCTACTACTCTCATTGACTTTCCATGAGTGCTGCCACCTGCTGGTGTTTTTAATAACCGCTAGATATTGATTTATATTTTCTGCAAGCCAGCGTTAGAATTCACAACTGTTGTAGTTGTGGTGTTCATCTATTTCATGGATTTTTTTTATTCTTTATATTTTATAAGCCATTTCTAATAGCATTTCTAAATACTCTGTATTTGTTGTGTGGTCTTGTGAAGGGCTGGATGGAAGCACAACAGCCTCAGAGAGAGAGAGACTGATAAACCAGTTCAATGACCCCTCCAACACCTCTGCATGGGTTTTTCTGCTCTCAACCAGGTAACACACTCTCCACACCAATTATATTAATGCCTAAGGCCATAATCTTAAAACAACCGATCATCTTATTGCTGTCCTGTCTGGGCCTCAGGGCTGGTTGTCTCGGTGTGAACCTGATTGGGGCAAACCGTGTGGTGGTTTTTGATGCCTCCTGGAACCCTTGCCACGATGCCCAGGCTGTGTGCCGCGTCTACCGCTATGGGCAGAGGAAGCCGTGTCACATCTACCGGCTGGTGTGCGACTTCACACTGGAGAAGAAGATCTACGACCGCCAGATCTCCAAACAGGGCATGTCTGGTGAGTTGGATACATGTGAAAGCACTGCAGAGAGTTACAACAGTGCAGTCAAATAACTGTCTATGACCTCTCCTAAAATATGTGCATGTTAACCCTTCAGTGGCTTAAACATGAATTGCATTATTCAGATATTTTTTGTATAACATACTGTATTTTTAACCAGAAATGACTAAAATAGGAAAAATTGAGGAAAAACTATGGCATTTAGATTGTATTCAGCCCCAGCCCTCACTTTGAGTATATTTCACTTCCCTCAGATGACAGCTGTGCAAAACATCTGTCAGTATTCAAATTCAGTGAAATCCCACCTAATGCAGATTCTTCTGTGTGAACAGAACCCCTGAAACTAAATAAGTTCTTCTCCCGAGAGGCTCTTGTCTGACAGGGTGAAGTATCTCAAGTGTTTGCTGTAAGCTTTGTCTGCTGTGATGGATACTTTGAGGCCACTGGAATTTAGGCATTTCTGTCTAGCTTTTTAAGGGTTTGCCTCCATATGTTCTTAGATCCTCCTTTTTCAAACATACAATTAATTTCAACTCAGCATCTTAGTTTTTCTGTTTGGTTTTCCTTTCTGTCCGTCAGACCGTGTTGTGGATGACCTGAACCCCGTGCTGACCTTCACCAGGAGAGAAGTTGAGTCTCTTCTTCATTTTGTGGAGGAGGAACCAGACCCCTCTAGCATCCACCTGCAGCCCCACGACAGCATGGAGAGCGTCCTCAGGAAGAGTCTGCATCTCTATCCCCACCTGATTACAAAGGTATGAGGAAATGTATTCTCTCCATATGCCCTCTAGAGATGATCAGAAAAAGAACATGGGCTTTCCTGCCTTCCAGTCTGTAGTTTTTGCATTTTCACTGCTGTTTTGTGAAGATAAAAACAAATTTTCTACAGACAGAAATCTTCCTAAGTAAGCTTTTCCAGGCATGTTTTAGAGTTCTCTGCTAATTTAATAAGCCCCTAGCTGCCATTACAACAGAATGACACGGACAAATGTGTCTGTAATTGCCATTAAAATCCATTTTTGAAATACAGTCATAGATAGGAATTACAACAAGGAGTTACAGTTATGCTTTACATTTAAAACACTGTTTTGAATCGCAAGGTTCTGGTGCTTTAAGAGGTGATGAGTCACCACATAATTAAGCCTGATGTGGCTTACAAGATTTTTTTTGCTGGCTTTGAAAGGAAAAGAAGCTCCCAGTTGGCGCTCTCATAGATTGTATTGAATTGGTAAAAATATCAGTCTAAAATCTAGGATGAGGGCATTGCATTGTAAGTAAGGTAATCATGTGTACTTGGAGCAGAACACTGATCACCTTTCCACCTTCTCTTTTCCAGCAACCATTCCCCCACGAGTCCCTGCTTATAGACCGCAGGGAGCTGAAGCTGAGCAATGCAGAGAAGAAAGCTGCAAAGAAGGGCTACGAAGATGAAAAGAGGGCCTCAGTGCCATACACCCGCCCTTCCTATGCTCACTACTACCCTGCCAGTGACCAGAGCCTTACCAACATCCCTGCCTTCAGCCAGAGAAACTGGTTAGTTATTTACTGCTGCAATGCCAACATTTATGATAACAGGCTACTGTAAATACAGTTCTTAAGTTATCGCTAAATCTTATTTACATTGTTGAGCATTTGTCAAAGTTACATGTAAATCTTCTTAAAAACATAAAGGCATGTCATAAAAAAAAAAATCTGTCTATTCAGGCGCCCTCCCACTTGTACTGAGGAAAAGTCGGTGGCCAGTGTCAGGCCAGCCCAGTCAACTCCAGTTCCTATGATGCCCCGCCAGGTGTCCGCAAGCTCTGCCCCAGGCAATGACTCTTCTAAATCCAGCCTCGGAGGTTTCCCTGTCAACTGCCTGCAAAAAGCTGGGGTGTTTGTACAGAAAATTGTCACCACTACTGGTAGGCAGATTGTCCACGCATTCCATTTTATCGTCATCTTTTCTCTCAGTAATAGTGATTAATATTTTTAGATGGTCTTAAACTTGAATCGTCTTTCTTGGTCACTTTATAGACATAGTAATTCCAGGCACCAACAGCTCAACAGATGTCCAGGCCAGGATCACCGCTGGAGAGAGTATCCATGTCATCAGGGGCACAAAAGGTACAATACCACTTTATTATACCTCAAAATTATTTTGTGTGGTGCCCAAAAAAAACGCAGCTATTTGTGTGCTTGTCCCAGCTTCTCAAATCTGAGAATTTACTGTTTTTCTTTGTCTTACTGAAAATTAAAAAAACAAAACAAAACTCTGGTATTTGTGTTATTAGTCAGGCAAAAACATGTAATATATAATAAATAAAAAAAATCAAAACATTGCTCTTTATTCTGATTAAAGAGCTTGAACTTAATTTAAATCAGCTCCTTAATGTATTAACCTTTTTATTTACCTTTGGCTTTTATAGGGACCTACATCAGGACATCTGATGGCCGAATCTTTGCCATCAGGGCAGCTAATAAGGCCAAGACAGTGGAGGAGAGTTCAACAGCACCACCCAAAGGTAAGATGAGTCACTTACATGAACTCCTCCAAAAACATGGAAGCCTAGTTATTTACATGCCACATCAGAAACATAGCACTATGATATTACTGACTGACTTTAGTATGCTTTCAGTAAACTGAGCCTATGTTGATGCTTGAATTCTTCTCCTAAAGCTTAAATCCAATCTTTCCTTTCTTCTCAGGCTCGCAAGCACCCCCTCCAGAGGTTTCCACTCATGTCAGTAACGGTTGCCTATCACCCAAGACTATGCCCCGCCCTCTTTCACCAGACAGCCCAGAGATCATTAACGAGTTGCAGCGCTACACGAGCGGTAAAGGAGCGAGTGCTGCAGCAGGCTCTGGCGTTAAGCCGGCAGAGAGCGGTGTGGTTCAGACAAATGGCAACAGTGGGAGCAGTGTGGCTAGTGGAAATTTGTGTCACCATGATGCCTCTGTGACTAATGTAATTCAGCCCAACATGGATGCCACCGCCGCCCAAGACCTGAGAACAGGCTCAAAACGTAAAGCCTCTACCCCCTCCCTGGATGAGCGGGCCAGTAAGCAGCCTTCTGCCAGCAAGCACTCCTCAGCCCCCCTGGCCTCGCAGGGCTTCCCCTTCACTGGGGGCTATGGCCTCCCTCCAATGGGTCTAAACTCTGCCATGCTGGGCGGTTCACTGGGGCATCCACTTTTCATGGGGGCAGGCTCACATTACTTCCAGTCGCCCCACACTCAGCTGAGCGACCCTAGTTACATGTACCCTGATCGGCATGGGTGGAACATGGGTGGAGCCGGCACTATTCCCACTTCCTCTCCTGCCTCTTCATCGACAACAACCACCGCTTCTGTTGTCTCCTCTTCTTCCTCAACATCATCATCCTCTGCATCAGTCAAAGCTGCCAGTTCACTTTCAGGAGCCTTGTCACCATTCATGCTGAGCTCCAACATGGCTAGTATGGCTGGGATGCTCCCACCGGGCTTCCCCCTGTCCTATAGTCCATCTCTGGCAAGCCTTTACACTAGCTCAATGCTCCCTGGAGGGGTGCCAGGTCCAGCTGCTACTCCTGGCCCAGCTGGAGCCAGTTTCTTGTCCCAATATCCTCCCACCGCTGCATCCAGTTCCTCCTCATCTTCCCCATCTTCCTTTTCCCCCTCAGCTCGGTCTGAGGGCCAGCGAGGCCTGGTTCTGGTGAACAGCGGGAATGTCAGCAGCATCAGCAGCTCAGATGACGACGATGATGTAATTGAGGTGAGGGGACAGTGACAGAAGAATGCTGTGGTTTCTTGAGAATGCTGTCAGAAATTGTAATAGTCATCAAAAAAGGATGACACCCTATTTGCCAGGATGCAGGTTTCTATGAGTTAAGGCCAAAAAAAAAAGACATTTAAATGGGGAAAAAAAACAACAGACATTTAAGGTATTGATAAGTGAGCCCCTGCTGAAGTGTTTCCTCTAATCGTCTCTACTTGCCTTGAAGAAATGGTCTGAATGGGGATTTAACAGAGACTGGAGTGATAATCGTGATGCTGAATATCAAAAAATGAATCCCGTGAAAAGCTTAAAAACCCTCCAGAAGCAAGGAGAAAATGAAAATCCGAGGACTCTGGGCTTCCAATTTTTTTTTTTGTCCAATGCCGGCATTAAAATGCGTATCACTGGACTGAGTACTGCTGAGTATGGGCCTGTAGTGAACACAAATGGCCACTAGTTGTACTGTTAACTTTTAGAAATTCTAGTTCTGCAGCTTTGCTAAATGTCGAGACTTTTGCTTTCAGCTAATTAAAAAAAGATGAGGTGGAGTCGCTTACAAAACAGGTTTGCCAATTACATTAGCTGGTAGCACAATTTATTTCGCAACTGAAATGATATTGTCTGTCACTTGTTGCTACTGAATATTTCTTAAAACGGCAAAAAGAAATGGTTACATCACACAGAACTTGGAGAGCATTTTTGACTGACCTTAAAAATAACTCACTGCCAGGACAGGTGTATTGTAAGATTTTGTTCTTGAAGGAAAACAGAAAAGAAATGGGATCATATTGGAATACTGAAGAAACAGTTATGCCCTGAGGATGAGGTTAAAGATATTTACTGAAACCTTAAAACTCTAATGAAAGAATGTATGCTTAATCAAATGCCTTTACACCAGGCCTTTTTGAAAAGACTTCTTCTATTTAGGCATCAGATGTGGGAAGATCTGATTTTATTGTTTTGTTTTTTTTCATTTTTTGTGAGTGTATTTTATATTTATGTAATCTATGATTGCCTAAAAAAAGAAAAAAAAAAGACAGCCAGGTGAAAATGAGGAGAAAAAAAAACTGTGTTCTAGTGAGGTGTCCTCCTTGTAGCGGAGAAACAACCAACAGAAAATGCCTTTTTGCCGCCATCTTTCTGAATGTTAACTGTGAAAGAGGGGAGGTAAAGGGAGACAGACAGTCACCGTGGCTCTCTGAATCTCACCCACAGTCTTACTGTAGCCTAGTGAAAAACGATGCAAAACACTCACTCAAGCCTATATATGTGTTTGTACAACCCCAGAGGAACTGAGCTCGCAACCTGGACTTTTGGTTACGCTCGTGTAATTACTGTGTTTGTATCTGCGTGTTGTGTTTTTAAGGGTTGCAAAAGGAATCATTTAAAAAAAAAAATAGAAAAATAGAAACTCGTGTCACTTGGTTTGTTAACGTGTTCTGAGTCAGATTTCAATTCTGCTCTGCTGTTTTTCCTTTTTCTTTCTCTGTTTCATCTCGTTTTCTGAACAGAGGTCAATGTGAAACCAAACCAGTTTGTTTTTTTGTTTTTTAGGAGATGATGTAACTTTGCCTAAAAAAAAAAAGAGGAAAAAAAAAAGCAAACAATACATCAGAAGCACATCAGAAACCTCCATCAAAGAGGATTGTGTCTTAAGAGACCAAATAATGTCGAGCAGATTTAAAATCCACTGCAGCCACGCGCTCTCTGCAGCAGCCTCACAGCTACAGGTTGAGAAGTACATATCCATCTCTGCACCATAAAATGATGCAAATCTGTGTTTGGCTGGATGAAAGCTGGAAAAGCTTTGCTGTGTGACCAAGTTCCCCTTTAAATTTGCTGTAACTGGAGCTCAACTGATATATCGGCCGGTATTAGCTTTTTGCCAATATTTCGGTATTGGCATTTATAATGGATGATAAATGGAAAGTTTAAAAACGTAAATCAGAGATGGGAGAAATGCCCTTCAGTGACATTGAGTGTTGATGTTGCACAATTTGTAGATCAGATGATGAGTAATTCACAACTTGTGATAATAACACAAGATTATTTTCAAACTACACTTTCAATTTTTAGTGAGGACTCATAACTACAAAATTACAAATGTTAGGGAAATCTGTTTATGTCTGAAAGAAAAAATATCAGCTGATATCAGATTTTTAAACTCGCCAAATATTGGTATTGGTATTGGTCTTAAAAATCCTGTCACGCACTAGATTTAAACCATAGATCTGCTGTTCCAGCTGATCACACAGAGTGGTCTGCACCCCCCACCCCCATCCCGGTCCTAAACAGCTGCAGGAAGAGCTTTAAAAAAAACCCGGCTCTTTTGTTAAAGATGAAACATCAAGTTAAGACTCAGCATCACTTGTCCTTTTTTTTTCTTCCATGTATTTGTTCTCCATACTGAAACTGTTAAGTTTACTTGTGTTTCATTTTTTTGCTCTCTACAATGTTTGAATTTACCAAATTAATTTATTTATGCATATTTATTCATTTGTATTTTTATTTTTGTACAATGTCTTTTTGGCTTCCATTTGTCTCATGATCTTGTTTTATGGTCATATTAGTATTGTTACTACAGATTTTGTTTTTTTTAAAGAACTAATGATAAGCCAGTCTGACCCAACACATGTGAAACTGTGCAGAACTTTCATGTGGACCAACTCCTTAGTGTGTTATTAAGCTCATTAATATCCAGGATAGCATAGGCCAAATACCATATCTGATAACTGATGAGCTGTTTATAGTGAGAAACCAAAAAAAGATGGCACCAGGGATATTTAGCGACTGCGCAGTGTTGAAATAATTTCCTATTTATGAGCTCAGATAATTGTGATACAAATGTAAGTATTAAATCTGAGCAATATGAGCCATTTGTGTGCATGTGCACAATCGCAGGTAATGGGTCAGAAACTGAGGCAGCCCAGCACACTCATCTGAAAAGGAAATCATATCAAGTGCTTCTCCCCCCCTTTTTTTTTTTGAGGCGTGTTACCATATCACCAGATATTGTCCATGTGTGTCATCAACCCAGTGATGGCAGACGAGCAAGTTTGCTCAGTGTTGAACTGTTTGGTTGTCAGCTCAGCATTCGCTGCGCAGACCCACTGCTCTTTAGTTTCACAGCTTTCTACTTGAATTTACATATTTATTTATACAAGTCGAGTCGGTCGGAAAAGCAGAGCCGACTGTCTGAATTCCATTTTAGCCGAGGAGGAGATTAAATCTGCTGTCTTTGAGGATTGGCTAAAGTCAAAAGCTTGTTGTGTGGACAATGTGTATGACCTTGGATTGCATCCTTTTTTTTTTCCCAAACTTTGTAAATAAAAAGAAACATGTTCTAATAATACTTTTCCTAACTGGTTCATATCTGTAGATGTAGCGCTTGCTCTCTTTTGTTTCTTTACCACATAAGCACACACACGCACACACATCTAAGCTTAAAACAGACGAGAGGAAGAAAACGTACTTGAAAAAGGTTCTGCTGTATATTTGTAATGAAGTAACTAGATTTTGCATGTTAATCGTCAGTTAATGCTTGTGTAATCTAAAGTGAGACTTGCAGTAGGGGTTACAGTTAGAATTATTTTAAGTGTGTTTTTAATTGTATCAAAATGCCTGAAGCACTTAAAGTTGGGGATTTCTCTTAAGTCAGATACACATTTCAGTTATTTAGGTCTGTTTTCTTCAATATTAAGATAAATATTCACTCAAAATAGTCAGGTTTTGGTGTTACCGCAGCCATAAAAAATCTGTAGTTAGCTACAGTGATTTTTACTGTAAGTAATAACCATAATAGCCTGGAGTGTTAAATGGGCACTGAAAAAGAAAAGCAAAAAAAAGAAAAGTCACACTTTTTGCAGTTATAACAGCTTCAACTCTTCTGGGAAGACTTTCCATAAGGTTCAGGAGTGTTTGTGGGAATTTTTGACCATTCTTCCAGAAGCGCATTTGTGAGGTCAGACACTGATGTTGGAGGAGAAGGCCTGGCTCACAGTCTCCGCTCTAATTCATCCCAAAGGTGTTCTTTCGAGTTGAGGTCAGGACTCTAGCCGGATAACTGGCATAACTGCACTGACGAAACAGACAAGACGAGATGCAGGCCACCATCACTATAGATGTAATATTTAGAACTTGAGTTGTGCCACTGAGCTAGAGTATTTAAAGTCAAAGCCAGAAGTCAATCAACATTTAGATGGTGGTAAAAAGAAAAAAGTATGGTAGTGCTTATTTTATGGATGACCCTAACACAATAAATATCAAATATGTCTCTGGTTGCTTTTATTTGTTATACAGTGATGAGTGAAGTCTTTCCTTTTCTGCAACTGAATTGAAAGCTGCTTTAGTGTGTGTTGTTGTTCCCTGTTTTCTTGTTCTGACCCAGCTGTATGAAGCTTGTCTTTTCTCTCTCTCGTGAATGTGCTGTGAGTTCTAATTGTTCAGAGCAACATGAATGCATCTGAGTAATTTTTGTCTTGATCAGGTTATAATTAAATAAAGGGAGGAGCTTTTTTACAGATGAAAGGTCCAAAAAAAAAAACCCCAACAAAAACAATGATCAATATTTCTGTCATAAATATCATAAGGATACAGTTGAAACAAAGTGGAGATGTTTTACCATGTAGTAACCCAATGTTTAGGACACACAGGTAACAGTGGTGGAAGAAGTGTGTTGACCCTTTTGCTTAAAAGCACCATGGAGAAAGAAATGTTTCAAGTCAAAGTACCATGAGTAAATAATTAAAATAAAGTATGTAAATAAATGAAGAGCAAAAAGCCAAGTCACCGTTTACAGACTGATTTTACGTAACCAATTACGTTTACAAAAAACTCACTTTCCCAGAGTGCTCTGCTGTCCAGAAGGTACGTGACGACGTTTTTTCACCGATTGTTGATGACGGTGGCAGACAGCGCAGGTCAGTTAGCTGAGTGGTGTTTCTGGGAGGAGAAGTGCTTGCTAAGGTAACATTATTTTCTCTGGCAACCTGCTTTGAAAGGACAGAAGAACATTAAAATAAACGAATGAAGCTAGGGTCGTATGAAAAAGACTATGAACAATATGAGAGCCGACGCTGGTTCAGGAACGTCTCTAATATTGTTTTGAGGGCCTGTTGCTAGCGACGGGAAACCCTCAGGCTAGCCCGGGCCGAGAGAGCGCAGAGGACTAAGAACAGGAGCTCGGTGGGCTTGTTTCCTGGACCAGGATTTACTGATCCTAGCTATCCTCTCTTACACTCACATGAAACCGCTTCTGCTCCTCAGTGGTGGACATAAAGTAAAGTAACTGAATACACTTTCAGTTTGACAGCTGGCTAACCTTAGCTATCCCGTGTTTACAAGCTAACTCAGCAAGGCTCTTCTGAAGAAACGAGTATTTAGCTATATTTGCTTCTCTTGGGGTTTGCATATTTGGTTCCTAGCATCTGCCCGGTAACTCGTGGTGATTTGTAAGCTTGTCCTGCTTTTGTCTACACCGACTGAAGGTCGCCAGCTTGATTGAAATGTCCTAGCTAAGGTTATCGTATCGTAAGCCTTACCTGCTGAAGCCCAAAGTTTGTTACCTTGTTAAACTGTAAGAATCTGTTGTTGTTGTTCCACTGTCCTCTAACCTTTGAAAGTTAAATAAGTTGTAATGCTTCAAACTCACTTAACGTTTTAATGCAATTGCTAATAAACATGTACAGGAAGAGGAGAACTTTACTGTATTGATCACTATAGCTGCCTATGCCCACTTCACAGACGGTATCCGGATGAAGGCTCACAGAGAAGTGTGGATTTTGATGCTGCCAGGACCCACAGGTGTCTCCTGTTCTGCTTGGCATTATTGATCTCACACCATCATCCAACCAGTGCTACACCAGCAGGCCACTGGTTTTGCTTTTTTAACTCTCTTGGGCTGAGTTGCTCAAGGAGGACCCTCTTCAAGACAGACCACAATGAATCGTTACCTGCCCGTGGCACAACAACACTTCCTGGCTGCCCTTGCCAGCACCAGTGTTGTAGTAAAAGCTATAAGCGCTCTAGTGGTTCTGCTGTACCTGCTCTCATGGGCTGTCAACACTCCATATGCACTGGGGGTGACTCCAGGCTACCTTTTTTCCACCCAACTTTTGGGTGTGGACTCTGGTAACCCATGGGGTGGTGGAGCAGCACGTTTGGGGTGTGGCAGCCAATGTGGGGACAGTAATGGCCTGTGGGCGCCTCCTTGAGCCTTTGTGGGGTGCTCTGGAGCTCCTGATCTTTTTCGCAGTGGTTAATGTGTCTGCAGGCCTCTTAGCAGGCTTCTCCTACCTCCTCACCTATGTGGCTACCTTTGATCTGGACTTCCTGTTTGCTGTGCGTGTCCATGGAGCAGCCGGGTTCCTGGGAGGTGTCCTGGTGGCACTGAAGCAGACCATGGGGGATACTACAGTGCTCAGAGTGCCACAGGTAAGGCTAATTACTCAAGCATGTTTTTAATCAAGTGATGAGATAAAACATCAAATTATAGATTTCTGTCAGCGTAGATAACACAGACTTATTG
Organism: Pterophyllum scalare; assembly: GCA_024447675.2. Taxonomy (NCBI): domain Eukaryota; kingdom Metazoa; phylum Chordata; class Actinopteri; order Cichliformes; family Cichlidae; genus Pterophyllum; species Pterophyllum scalare. Next base: position 18,839 of record JAMQGT020008584.1, read on the forward strand.
CCTTTACTCTTTGTGTGCCAATCGTGCTAACACTTGAAAGTGATGCTCCCAAAGCCCATATGGAGCAAGGAAAAATGCTGCTGGACAGAAGAAAACCCACAGTGACACTGGTGTCACAGTTTTGCATGTCAAGGAAATTTCCTTAAATGAGTTTGTAGTTAAAAAGATTTTTGAAATTCTTTATAAATTTTTCTCGAAAGACAAATGTGTGTGGGCTCTTATGGGTTAAAAATCCACATTCCTGCCATGCATATATTGCAGTAAAAATTATGTTGCAAATATAAAACTTTTTCAGAGGTTTCATTCATCTAAGTGTAATTTTTTTTCCCCATTCAGTTTTTACTGTTAATGGCATTATATGGTAATAATGTATCACCGTGTAAGGACATGTATATTGATCATGCTGTTGAGCATTTGCTCTAGTTGGCCTGTGTTCCCCAGTTTAAGCATGTGACTCTCATCTGCATTTGGACGTAATCTTTCAATTTACATTTTAGGATTTAATTTCCTGCTTGTCTGCAGACCAGCTTACTCTGCATCCAGATCAGGGTTTAGTTTTTCTTGCAGAAGCGCACATTAGCAGCATATTCCTAATGTTTCTGAAACCACTTGGCCACTCTGCTTTAGCTGCCCTAATTTTTGCTTTTTAGTGCTTGTTATGAGTTTGAGTAAAACTGGGTCACTTCTCCCTAATCTGTCAGTCTCAGTTGACCAGGTTAGGAACTTTGTTGAAACATTAAACCATTTTGACTATGATTCCTGTTTAACTGGTGTCTAACCAGTTGTTTTTTCCAGTCCTGTATCCAACTGACTTGAGTAGATTGTGGGAACTTCAAGCCAACATGTATAAAATGGTATCTTCCTTCATGATTTTTGTTCACCAGAACTAAAATCTTTCTGTTCCTCCCATCTCAGGTGAGACTCAAAGCAGCACCAGCTTTGGTCCTCCTCCTCCTGGCTTTATTGCGCCTGTCTGGGTTGCTTGACAGCTCTGCTCCCCTGGCTGCATACAGTTATGGTACACTGTCTGGCTGGGTCTACTTGCGCTTTTACCAGAGGCACAGCCGGGGCCGCGGGGATATGTCAGACCACTTTGCCTTTGCAAGTTTCTTCCCAGAGGCAGTGCAGCCAGCTGTGGGACTGCTGGCGGGACTCGTCCACTCTGCCCTGGTGAAGATGAAGGTGTGCAGGAAGATGGTCAAGAGATATGATGTGGGGGCACCCTCCTCCATCACTATCAGCCTACCAGGGACGGACCCACAGGACGCAGAAAGGAGGAGGTGAGTGAGATCAGAGTTAAATATTTACATCTGTACAAATATGCCGTCCAATGCTTAACTGAAACTCAAGCATTGGATACGACTAACCCCAGTCTATTGCAGTGGAGTACTGTATAAAGTGTTATTTTTGCCTTCATCTGTTTGTGTTTCAAATGAAGGATGAGGTCTAAAATGTAAAATCAATCCCCACTTTAAAGCAACAATTGGATCCACAGTCCCTGCATCATTAAATGGTGCAAATACGTCCATAATAGAATTTTATTCCTGTGATTCTATTAGAAGAAAACATTTAAGTTGTGGCTCAAAATATCAAAACCTACCAGTGCACTCGGTGCTAACATAGATCTCTTAAAACAGAAAAGTTAGCTTGCCATTTTAGATTACATGCTTGTTTGTAGTACAACTGTGATATGCAAACTGTTGTGAATTGTATACTTGACTTTTTGGCTATATGTTTGAAAAAATGTCCGATCTTGACTCAGAAAGCTAGATTGGTCTGCTGTATCGATACCCAATCAATTTAATTCAGTTCTACATGCTTCTTTGTTTACTAATGCCGCACCTCAGCGAATGAAGCATGGATGAAACCGTCAGCAAAGAGTCCGCAATATTTTTGTATGTTTGCAGCAGTTTTTTGCTTAACTGCCAACTTGGATAAAATAGCTCTGTCGGTGCTTACCCTGTCTGCTTTTCTCTATTTCTCTTTATTTTCAATGTAATGTAACACTTGTTGGGAGGCTTTAATTGCACTGCGGTAACATAAGATGTTGTCATAAACTCGATTTCTATTAAATCAGCTGACTCCATGATGTGTCTGAGAAGAGGTATGCACTTGTTGAGAGCAGGGAAAGGAGAAACTAATGCAGTAGCCTAATGGCTATTAAATTTACTTAAAATGAGACTAGTGCAAATAAATACTGTTTTAGTGAATTAATATTATGGGATGTATTTATCTGTTACATTTTATTTTACAGTTAGCAAAGCAGTGTTTAGGTTGAGTCTGATGTTGCCTCAAAACAATGATTCCCAGCCTCTTCCTCAGAAGGACAAATACGGCTTTAATACTGCTGTCAGATACTTGAAGCCAAAGTATTGTACCTGGAAAAAGTTGCATCGGAGTGCCACGATTCCTAATCGCAACACTGATTCAGAAGCTTAATCTTGGGAACAGCAGCTGAGAAAGTAGTCTCTCTCAAAGGTCTGTTTGTAGATTTGACTCATTTCCAATTTTTTTTTTCTTGAATTTAAATATTGTCTGACATTTTTAGCTTATCATTAAAGACCCACAATCAGTCTGTAATTTGTGTATGTGTCAAGAGTTAAATAGGATGTTCACATTTAGCTACTCATTTGAAATCCTCCAAATACACAAATTGGAAACAAGACAAAGAAACCCATAGAGACGCATTACTCACCTCTGTTATGTTGATAGTTTAGTGTTTTGAGCACTGAAATGATCAAAGCAGGCCATCCTCATTGCACAGCTGTACTTTGCTCTCCTATTAATGAAGAACATTTTTCTTCGTCTCTTTCTTGTAGACAACTGGCCCTGAAAGCTCTGAATGAGCGTCTAAAACGTGTAGAGGACCAGTCTGCTTGGCCCAGCATGGATGACGAGGAAGACGACGACGAGGACGAGGTCAGAACCGACACGCAGCCGCTCCTACCAGGCGGGCATGACCCCTCCTCCTCCTCCACACCAAGAACAGCTGGGGGAGCCATCAGTGCCTCCCTCTCCTCCACCTCCTCATCCTCGATGTCACAGAGCGGTGGAGCACCATCCTCAGGCGGAGTGCAGCACCCAGAGTCCAGCATTATCAGTTTTGAGGATGCACCTTCTAGATCATAGCAAACAGAATGCAAGTGTACGGATACGCACGCTCTGTTTGACGTCACTGGCAAGTATACTAGTGTGTTCAGCGTTCCTGACTAGTATACAAATGTATTCAGTGACAGTGATTAGGCGTATACACACACACACACCTACACCTACATACACTTAAACATACCAGTGTATACAAACAACCGTGCACTCACAAACTCTGTCAGCATCATCATGAAGCCCAAAAGACTGTACAGTGCTTTCAGTTCAGACACGATGGTTGTAAATGCTCAGTGTAGTTGGGCAGACTGAACACTAAAAATTCTTCTCTTGCTCCTGCATACAACCGAAAGTCACAAAACTTCTTTCTTTTCCAGACCTAATCCCAGCTTGCAGAGATCTGTTCACTGCTTCATGTGTCTTTTTTTTTTTTTTTGCTTTCTAAATAAATAACGAAATGGGTGTATGATATTCTTTTTGTAAGTTTTTCGGAGCAGCCACATTCATTCTTTCATTGCCCGCTACGGGAAAACTCTCAGTGACAGGCTGGGTCTGAATTCTTGATTTTTGATGAAAGACTGTAGTGAGTTAGTTTGAGAAGTGCTAATATATATCTGTAATTCACATTAGCTTTGAGTTCACTGGCTCCAAATATGGAAGCAGGTGTGTAAGAGGAATTTTGAAAAGCATGTTAACTCAGCACCAGCTGCTGGACCACAGGAAAGAAGCTGCTGCAGGTCTGTCCTGCTGATGAACTGTGATCCTAAACTTCAAGATTTAAAGAAGAAAATTCAGACCAGGTTAATTTGCCACCTGATGTCTCTCTGGAACCACAGGCAGAGAAGTTAACCACATACCCATTTCCTTTTTCTTTTTTCTTTTTTTTAACTCCCTTGTCATACAGTGGACAAAAATCCACCCCCCCCCATGGTCTATTTGATCGCTAAATGAAATCAACAATACAAATACTTTTTCATGGACTAACAGACATGTTGATGGTGTTACACTCACACGGATCTGTGGATGATTTTCTTGTTCTGTGAGCTGATTTTATTTCTTTCCTGATCCTGGCCTGTTTACACTTCCACATTTGAGAATCTGATGTTATTGTCAAAATATGTGAACAAAAGCTATTCTGTTACCTGAGTGCATACGATGAAGGGAAGAGGTTGCTGTCTGTGCTTCTGTTATTATTCTTTTGCACCATTAAAAAGTTGGAGAAAGTGAAAGAGAAAATTAGAGAATAGTCTTACTGGGTATTTACAGAATATGCAGGATTTTCTTTTTAAATTTAATATCACATGGTTTATGGGTTACAGATTTAGAATTTTATAATTGTTTGTAACTGATGTCAGGCACTGACCCTTGAAGATAAATGCTCCATAAACAGAGGACTGCTGCATTGATCAGTAGTCAGCGTGGCACACGCCTCCCAGTCACATCCTTTGGACTTGGAGCGTTATCATCTCTAAAAATTATTGTGCCAGGCACGGCTCGTGGTGAATAATTTTCTAACGCGGTTGATGGACAGCTAAATTGTTTCATCCAGATAAACAAACTTCATTCAGACCTAAAGGTCATTGGTTCATTTATTCTGTTGCCAGTCATTGCTGTAGATGTTGCATGCTATTGTGGAAACAATCAAATTGTTGAATTGCCAATTTCCTACCTGTCCGTTTTGATTAAGCCATTTGAAGCCAATAAATTATTTTGCAATGATGACAAACTGGAACAATACTTAGGAACTTGTAATCACAAGGTTGCAACTTGAGTGAGAAATTCCAAGTAGCTGAGAAGGTGAACCATGCGCTTTATCACTTTACATACTTGTTAGAAGTGCAGTTAGAAATACAGTTAAAATAATTTTGTGTGTTTGTCTTTTATCATCTCCTGAGATTCAGCATGTTCACAAAAAGATCACAGGTTTTACACTAAAGTACAGCATCAGGCTCTTTCATTTTTAATAAATGGCAAAAATAGCTTGTAGTCTGCAGACATTGGCCCCAGGTGATAAGTTGAAACAGTTGGGTTTTTTTTTACCTAATGAAATGTAATGTGTTCTGGGATGTGATAAGCCATATTAGAGTGGTGAAATCCTGTTTTCTGTCCTGTTTTTCCTTGTTTTATCTGCCCATTTCACTGTACTTGTGTTTTGGCAAGCATGTGTTTACACTGGGTGATTTGGGCCTCTTTTAAGTAAAAATGAATTCTCCTATTTACATGATTGAATGGACACAGGAACTCATCTTCGGAGTGGAGCGGTCAGCTGCGGTCAGACGTCTGATACCTCACACTGCACCCTACTATCTAACACAGTAGCAACGGATGCAAACATCAAAGCAACTTTGTACATAATTGCAAGAATTACAGTGCAATTTAGTTTTATGGTGTCATTTTCTTACCTTTTACATGCAAGTTACTCTGCAAATAGCAGTCAAATCGTATGTGTTTAGCTTAGCCAGCTGCCCAACTCAGCTTGCATCACAATATCAGCAATGCAGCAAAACGTGCTAATGCAGTTGCCTGCAGATAACTGTGAAGTTATGTGATGTGGTGAAGTTGTGCCATTTTTAGTAGTGTAAAGGCCTTGGAGCATTGTTGTTGGCAGTCTGAGGTTTCAGACTGAGTCTCGTCAGTCTGACATTCAGCCAAACCTCACCTCCATTCCTGTTTCCCAAGGTTTTTAATTTATATTAATTTCAATTTTTTTCTGAAATTAAATGTAATCAAAGAGAAGAAGGGGAATGCAATTGTGCCGTCTGTGTGAATAATGGCTGTGTACAGCTGGGTTAAACTAGAACCAGTGCAGGTCAGCATAATTAATGATGTCATTGCTGTTAACGAGCAGTGGCCTCAGAGTAGCTTCTCAGGCACTACAGAAATGCTAGCATTGTAATTTGACTCCATACATTTGATTCAAGTCTTTTTTTCTCCCCCCCCCCTGTACATGTGTATCATGTCTTCAGCCTGAGCATGCTGACTTTTTTTAAAAGCTTGTTTCACCCAACACTTAACATCCTCCTCAGATGGTTTCTCACAAAAGTGGCTAACAGAGAAGACAGCCCGCATTTATAGGTATCTAGTTGGTGATCATTTCACGGTGGGATGTCTAGTTACATCATTTTGTAAGATTTTTTTCAGGTCAGGTGACTTTTGAATTGATTCTGTATATGTGACACATGGGAAATGGATACAAATCATATGCCCAAGGTTCAAAATTGAAGACTAATAATTGGAGTGCTTCATGTGTTGCTAAATCAGAACAAATAGCCTCTGAGTTAAATTTAAGAAAAATGTGTTACTGCCTCCAATAATCTTAATTTTTCTTCTCTTAATTTTCCAGTACAAGAGTATTTGTACAGATGCTGGTGTCAAGGCGAAGAGAGTAGTAACATCACATGAAATATAATCACTACATGATATCGCAGGATTATCACTTATAAGCTACATTCAGGTATTTGGGGGGGGGGTTGCGGCATGTGTAAGGTTGTCAAATCTTTTAGGCACTTTGTGAGACGACATATTCCTTTTAAAAATGTCATTATTTTGGGAAACGCCAGACTTCGTGACTTTTGGATAAAACCGTTTTCTCTCCCTAAGAAAGATGAGACTGCTGTGTTCACTCTTTTCTCAGTTGATCACTCACAAGCATTTTTTTTCTTCTTGCTTTTCACTACTTTGATTTTCCTTCTCTGTCTCTACTTTTGCTCCAGCAGATCTTATTCACACTAAGGACATCTTTCCTTCTCTGTACTGTGGCAGTTGCACAGACTTCTGTTGGTTTTCAAATATATTTCTTTATCTCTGTATGAAATAAAAGGCGATTGTATGAAATTTTAGTGAATGTTGTGTTACGGTTATAGTATTTGGGACCCCGCTGTGGATCTTCGGTGCAGGGGTTTCTGGGCTCAGTGTACAGTCGTGAAAAAAAAAGGTTTTAACAGATTTGTGTGCAGTAAAAAATTGAGTACAGCGGTGCTTCAGTGTTTATGCGCAGCTCTCTTAAGGTCTCACTACAGCACTGCAATGAGGTTGCGATCTGGACTTTGCCCGGGTCATTGCAGCACCTTGATTCTTTTCTTTTTCTGCCATTCTGTGTTGCTGTACTTGGGATCATTGTCCTGCTGCATGACCCAGTTTGCACCAAGCTGTTGGACAGACAACCTCACATTTGACTAGAATACAGATGAGTTCGTGGTCACCTCAGCGACTGCAAGCTACTCAGGTCCTGTGGCTGCAGTACAAGCCCAAATCGTCACCTCTCCATTACCGTGCTTAACAGTTGGTATGAGGTGTTTGTGCTAATGTTTGTGGTGATATGCTGTGCTTGGTTTTCTTGAAACATGGCGCTGTACATTACAACCAAAGATCTCTCACTATGGTGAGAGTTCCACAAGCTGTGGTTTGTTCAGGTCAAAGTTTGCAAACCTAAGTCTTGCTGCCATGTCCTCTTTAGCGATAAGAACTTTCTTCTAACTGAGGCCTGTAGAGTCTGTGATGTAGCTTTTAGGGGGGGGGTTGCAGGTTCTTCTGAGCAGTGCACAGTCTGACCTCAGGGTGAATTTGCTGGGACGTCCACTCCTGGGAAGTTTGTCAGCTGTCTTGAATGTTTTCCTGCAAGTGAATAATCTTTCCCACTGTAAAATGATGGACTCATAACCCTTCCCAGACTGATGAGCAGCAACAATTGCTTCTTTAAGATCAGTGCTGAATTCTTTCCTCCATGACACTGTGATAACACACACACCTGAACAGAAAACTACCTAAACTTCTGATTTCACAGACGTGTTCGCACTTGCCGATAACCATGTGTGTTTGTTAATTAAGTGGCATGAACCACTGTCTCACTCCACGGCATGAGCGAATTCTTCTCCCACAAATTTTACATGATTTGGCCCCCCTACCTCTGAATTTGCTTCATTTTCCTAAAACGGCCGCCAGGTGGAGTAATAAGCATGGACTACTTCCTGCAGTTAGGCTCTGGCAGTTTATGGAATTATAACTTAAGGGTGTAATTAGGGTTCAATTAACTGTTCTTAAAATATTTTTGTGCGTGGAGAACATAAGCCCATTATTTATTTTATACCGGACCGAGTACAGTGATGGTTATTTGCCGCTTATTGAGCTTAAAGCTCAAATTAGCTGGAACCGAAGCCCATGCTAAAACACCAGTTACTGTTCAGGTATATAAAAAAAATATCACACTCATTTTGGAAACTAGAGGTGCAAGAGATTGTTCTAGACTACTTGCAATGGGAAACTTGTAAAGCTCTTTTTGGTAGGCTAAGACACGCTATGCGCTATGAAAAATAGTATACATGTGAAAATGGACGGTGTTTATGGCTCCACATAACACCCTGACACTACAAACTTCCACAAGTGCTCATACCAAGTCGTGCCCGCGCAGGTGTGGCTCTCAGGCTCGTGCCCGCCACCCCTCCCCCTCAGCTAGAAACTACAACCCTTGGCGGCTCGCTCCCGTCAACTAATTCATTGTATCAGATTTGCACGGAAGGAAGCAGCGAGCGAGCCGGCTGGTCGGAAAAGCAACTTTGCTCCGAGAAAACACTGAAAAATCCAACTGCAAGGCACATAAACTGAAGGTAAATAACTTTCTGGGATATTCGGCTATCACGGAGTGTTGCTTCTTTTCGCTCTGTTCTGTTTAAAAGTGAGGAGAATTGTTTAACCTGGAGGAGGAGGTGGAGGCTGGGGAGAGGGAGGTCTGGGTTTCTCTTCTTAGGCTGCTGCTGCCCCAGCGATTCGGCCTCGGATAAGCTGAAGAAAATGGACGGTTGGATGGGTGGAAAGTTGCCCGGAGCTTAGCGAGGCTGTGCTAGCAAAGCTAAAAGCTAGCGATGTTAGCTTACGGTAGCTAAGTTAGCTTTTCCTCCGAGCCGACCTCTATTTAAGTGGCTCTTCCGCAGTTGTCGTACAGTTGTGCTGAAGAAAAAAAAAACTACTGCGCGCTTATTATATAAAGTCTTTTAACTCCCAAAAAACATAGCCAGGCTGTACCTAGTAGTTTTAACAAACTGTGCAAACTTAGAAAGGCAAAAAGATAAAATAAAAAAGAGAAACTGAACCGCAAAGACTGGCCTAGATTAGCGAGTCTTTACCAAACAATGAGGTGCTTTTCCTGACTTGCCTCGGCTGATCAGGCGGCTCCCCAGCGCCTCTGCTTGCTTGTCTGTTAGTGTAGCTGGTAGGTGGGTTGTAATTGTCCTGTAACATGTCAAACATTACAAAAAAAAACAGTTTAAAAAAAACAACAACTTAAATTCGCATTTCTCGTCGTTTTCTGCCCCTTTAGAAGATGTCAGCGATCCTCGGGCGCACCATTTCTACTTATTAGGTTTTAAAGTGTTGTGTTTTTCTAATGAGACGTTTTGGTGTGAGCAGGTTTTTGCCTCTGAAGTGTGTGTGTGTGTGTGTGTGTGTGTGTGTGTGTGTGGTTTGGATGTGGGCCACCCACCCATTCTTCCACTGCGGACACACTAGCCATCTGTTGCCTCTGTGATGACGCCATCTTTCTGGTGACCCACCCAGTGGCTAGCTGTTCTCAAAAAAAAATGTTTGGTTTAATACTGGGAGCTCTCACAAGCGATACACAACTTTTTTCTGTATCTTGGGGGATACCATTTAAACCAGAAGTCAGTTTTCAAACCCGCCACACGGGTGTTGCTTGACGATACCAAAACGATCATCGTCATTTTTATGCGTTATGGTGGGTCTTGATGTGACAGTATCTCGAGTGTGACTTCGTGTGTTCTCACAGTTGAAGTCAAAACTAGAGATGTAATGCAGTCTTGGGGAAATGGTAGCAGTGTAAGTAATTGCCAAGTTGACAGAAGCGTTTCCTGTTCTTTTTTTCCCCTTTGACTAATAATGAGAAACTGTTACATGTAATGCAGTGCAAGAGCCAGTAGCTAAAATGGCTTGTTGCACAGCATAAACCTTTGATTTCCACATCTAGGTTTAAAAGGGGGGATATTAGTGTAGTAATAAGAAAAGTAAATATTGACATTATCCCTTCCAGTATCGAATATCCTCCCATCACTCTGTTTGTGTTGCTTCATACTCGCATGAGCAAGATTTTATTGCAGGACTTGCACACTGTTGCCCTTGACGCTGTTAACTAAATTCATATCCCCTCCACTGTAATAGAGGAAGATGATGACCACTGAACAGTATCCAATTTAGATAAATGGCCAGTTAATAGGCTGTCAAAATAATCTCATACTAATTAAGACTACTTATCCGTACCGTTTATATATATCAGTATGTGCATGATGACAAAGACGAGCTCAGAGTTGAGGAGGATGATGAATCTATGGCTGTAATTTGTGTGCTGGTTGGTGGTTATTCTGTATGCTTATTATGCACAATAGCTATACAAGTTCTTGTTTTCACCAGGGATTTGTACCAAAGAAGCTGTTTAAATCCAAATCATAGACATAAACATTTTAAAATGATGATGTATGTTAAATGTTAAAGAGCATTTTTATTGGCACTGTTTATCTGAAGATCATCTGGTCTCATATGCTTAATGGTACCCTTAACTTACGCTTATAAAGTGTTGTGGTATTTGGTATGATAAATGGAGTCACAGAACATAAATGTGTGTGGTCAAATTGTTAACAAGAATCAGTTGATTGAGGCTTTGAAGGTGACAGTAATGCTTTTACTAATGTGGGTTTTTTTTGTTTTATTTAATGGGTCATTGCTGAAGGTGCCTTCAGTTGTCATCATTCAATAAGTTCTAGATGTCAAAGGATTTAAACAATTATCATAATGTAATATAGGAAACTAAATTTCTAACACATTTACTGTATTAATGAGGCACACACTGTTGTTCCCATTATTCTAAAATTGTGCATTGTTCACATTCTACACTACACTACACTGTAAACGCATTTCCTATTTATAAAACTGGACTTGAAACAACATCACAAATGTGCATATTTTAAAAATCTAAAATTGCAATGTAAGCACCCACAATATATCATAGTGGTTTCAGCTTACTGCATTAGCTGTTAGTGCTGTCAGTTAAAGTATGCTAGTCTGGTAAAGTTCATTCAGGTATCAAGTGAACTGGAAATACAAAAATGAGGTTTATTTTGGTCATGATCAGGTGATCATGAGTGTGGTAAAATATATATTTCCTTTAAAAATAACAGGGAGACTGTGGCTGATAATTAAGGTATGAACTGCTCCATGGCTTTAAAGAAATGCTACACGCCTAAATGAAATGAATTATCAGTCTGATCACATAAAGGGCAAAACTGAAACTCTGGCGGGCAGATTCATTTGCACTGACAGCACATCGGTCTGATATTTGCAAATGGCTTGCTAGCCACCTTTATAAGTAACCAAACAATACGTAACTGAACGAAGCAAAATAGGGACATAACA
>JAMQGT020008585.1:0-44611 GCA_024447675.2 Pterophyllum scalare
TATGTCTATGTGGTGCCTTCGTTCAGTTACGTATTGCTTGCAATGTTTCTGTCATCAGCTGCTCTTGTTTTCCTTGGTCTACCTGTAAGACATCTATTACTTAGTACACCAGTGACGACGTTCTTCTTCAGGACAGCCTAAACAGTTGTACTGGCTATGGCCAATATTTGTGCAGTGGCTCTGATTGATTTTCCATCTTCTCTCAGTTTTTTCACCCCCAGACAGCTGTCCGGTTTTCATGTTGGTTACTCCTCTAACTATAAATCCTCCCGTCTTTCTCCCCTCAGCCCCAACCGGTTGCAGCAGATGACTGCCCCTCCCTGAGCCTGGTTCTGCCAGAGGTTTCTTCCTGTTAAAAGCGAGTTTTTCCTTCCCACTGTCGCCAAGTGCTTGCTCATAGGGGATCATTTTGACTGCTGGGTTTTCTCTGTGTTATTGTAGGGTCTTTACCCACAATACAAAGCGCCTTGAGGTGACTGTTTGTTGTGATTTGGTGCTATATAAATAAAATTGAATTGAATATAAATGCACAGTCTGCACAGGCAAAACCCAAATCTGAAACTGAGCGTAGACATTCAGCGCTGTTTATTGTTTGAATAATAAACCTGGGCAACAAAACACACCTGTCAGTCACATGTTCCAGTACTTTTGCTCACTAGAAAAATGGGTGGGTTCAGACAAAAGGTGCTATCCTCTGAGCTGTGTATCAGATTGAATAAACTCCCGGGGAGGGGGGGGGCACAGGGCAAAAAGGAGGTTATGTGTAGAGATTAGTCTCTCCCTCTCAGTGAGGTTGTCTTCATCCCAATAAGAAGACTCCATTTCTAGGCATCGCTGTATTTTTTTTTCTTTTTTTTTTTTTGCAGTGAGCTTGCTACATCCACAGGGAAAAAGTCTTCTCATGTTTGTGTCCAGTGTGAATAATTTTTCTTGAGCCAATTTATGTTTTACTTTGAAGGGGAAGTCTGGGTGGTTGGTGGAAAGCTTTCAAGCTCTTTTGCTTTGAACATCAAACCGCTTGTCTTAAAATTTGCTCACGGAGTGAGAAGTGAAGAGCAGAGAGTGAAGGGAAAGAGGGGAGAGAGAGAGAGCGAGCGATACTGACATGAGGAGTACCAGGCAAGGTGTCAGGTGAGTGATTTTAAAGTTCTCCTGAGGGGCTGCACTGCAGGCGCAGATAAGAACAAACTCCAAATGTCATGACGGCTTCGGAAAGAAATTAAATTTAACTCGGAAAGGACGTTTCTGACATGCTGAAAGAATTATTTAAATTCTGCTTTAATGAACTTTTCAGTTAACAAGTTGTCCCTCAGGAGCATAGCTTATGGTGTTGTCACCTGGTCGTGTTCTCTGTGGCTGCCCTTGTGCCATTATCTTGTGCAGGGCCGGTCCACAAATGAGTTGAAGGACCTAATTAACGTTCTGCTGAAGTTATGGCAGAATCATGGGACACTGTTGAAAAAGACCTTTATCGACTTACAGGGTTCATGGCATGAGTAAAATAATATCAGGGCTTATACATAAAAATGATAATCAACTGATAAAAAAAGAAAATGTTCAAATGCTCATGGCTAAATGTCATGCATGGTACATCCAGAAGATATTGAAATAACAGGTACAACTCATCAGGTGAGGTTCAGGTTTTAGCAGGTCACCTCTCAAAGACAAAGCACAGGCACAGTGGAGCTTTTACTTTTCGGTGACCTCAGGTGTCCATTCAGACTTCCATTTAGATTTTGTGTATTATGCAAGTAGGCACAACAATACTTTGTCCAGCTCCGCAAATGCAAACATAAATCTGGACAAAAGTTAAAATTGGAAAGTTTGGAATTTCATTTCATTTAATTAAAAAGCAGTTTCTCTCTTTTTTTGCGATGTAATCTACTCGTTTCCGTCTCTTCTGGCACGCTACTTGAACTATTTTCATTAAACAGCTTTGTTACTGAAGCTTATAACAAAGATGGATAAGCTGACGTGTCCACGCCTTTTGCAGCAGACTCAGCTACTCTCCCACATATCTCAAATGTGTCACATTTTCATGCCACAAGATTAAATATTCATTTGTGTCTTGGCTTTCAGAGACAGAATTGCAAATCTTTACAATGTGCATTGTTTCCAAGACCTATCACTCCTCCTCAGGATCCAGAGATAAATTTCGCTCCTGTGATCGTAGCCATCTGGTCAGATTCGAACTCGGGAATGTGTTCAGTGCAGCAAATTCCGTGTTGAAATGCTGCCAGTGCAACTTTTAGATGCACCCCTGTCCGCACTTTGTACTCTTTGCTGGCTACTTATTTTCTCGCTGTTTTGTTGTCAGTCTTCCTTCTACCAGAGAAACGCAGGAGTCATATGGTAGTTGCCTTTTGGCAGTGAGGTTAATCAAAGGGGGCTTTGTAGTGGCAGCAGTCCTTTTGGTTTTGAGGAGGAGCCAAAAGCTGCTTCTGTGGCAGTCGTTGCTGGATCCTCCAAAGTGGGTCAGACTGAGCAGCACACAGAAATTTATATTTAATGTTCCCTGTGGGACTGACACTTTAAACCATGAATAATTCTTCGCAGGCTATGGCAGCTCTCAGTTATATGCTCCTGTATACAGCGTAATGCATGACTGGTCATGGTCGGTGATTATAAATTCAGAAATTAAGCGCACAAGAGATTAATTTTCTTTCTTATTGGCTCTTTTTGTCTGTATTATGAGGCTCTCGCTGTGGTTTCAGTTGTTTTGCGACAGCACGTGCATACTTGTCTTTGTTAAGCAATATGACAGAAATGTGAGCATGCCCGTCTTGTCTGGACATTACACGCCAACATCAATTGTGTGCTAAGTGTTACTGCACAGTTGGTGTGGATTCATTGGCTTGTGTTGCTGTGTGAAAGTGGCACCACTTTGTGAGCTTGGTGCATGAAAGTGGCATTGCCTCACCAGTCAATAGCATGAATTATGTATGGCAGGGGAAGGTGAAAGCCATGTTCTGCATCATCTGCAGGCTGTTCAGCAAATTAACATTTGGACAGCCATTTGCTGGCTTTAGGAGGGGTTCGTGCCTTATTTAATGGCTTGCTTACAGTTCAGAGTCATTTTTCTTAACAGGTTTCGTCTCTTGAAAATCATTTGTGACTGAAGCAGTCCCACTTTACAGGAGCAGCCTAGAACGCGTGGGCAGTGAAAAGGGCAGATGGAAGTGATGTTTAATTGGCCAGCTTCCTGTCAGGTCTAATCCGGAGTGGGGTTCTGCCATCGACATCATTCGGAGAATGTTACCCTGGAAGACAAGCCTTCAGCCTAACACGTTCACTGCACCTCTGAAGACACCGTCGTTCTAGTTTCCTTAGTCCCCTTAAAGTCTGATTTGATAGGATTTGTAATGTATGGCTCTACCTGTCATATGCTTCACTGCCAGAAGTTATCTACATTATTGGTCCTGTGGAAATCTGGCATGTCAGTAGACCTGTAAAGAGACCGAGGTCTGCCACAACAAAAATATTCAGGTGCAGGACAAAAATGTCACTGCAGGACACAGGAAAGGTCACAAAGGAGGGAAACGTCTGCATACCATGAAGCTTCAATTTAATAATTTAGTTCTCTCTCTCTTTTTTTTAAAACATTCTTTTAAGGCAGCATTTCACAGGCCTGAAGGAGATTCTGCTGATTGAAAAGAATCAAATAAAACTAATCACTTGGAGCCCGACTGTGTGCAGGCCTTTCCTTTATGTCAGTGGTCCGTTATTTGAAAAATTTTAATGAGCACTTTTGACCAAAAGTAATGAACTCCCCTGATAAGGTTTAACGTGTAAACCTAGTATTCCACTCGCTCACACAACATTAAACCGCCTGTTTAATATTTATAGCCCCCCTCCAGTACTGCCATAGCCCATTGGGACATGGGCTTGGGTCCACTGGAAGGGGGAGGGGTATCCTGTGCTGTCTGGCTCCAGGATATGAGCAGCAGATCTCGTTGGGTAATGTGGATTTTGGCTGGATCTGGCAAATCCTTTAGATGATCAGTTATGATCTGAGGAGTTTGGACGCTGTGTCAAAATATAATTTGCGTAAGTGACAGGACCAAAGGTTTCCTAACGCAACGCTGAATGGTAACGAGACGATCAATGTCATTCTCGTCACCTGTCGGTGATTTTATTGTTGTGGCTGATCAGTGTTTATATTCAGTCTGTGTTCCTTCAGTAAAAGATGTGCTACGGTTGGTTTAGGGTAATCAGGATTTACTTTTTTAAAAAAAATCAGCATCTGTGCACTCTTCTGTTTTTCCTTTTACTATTATATATATATATATATATATATATATATATATATATATATACATACATACTATACTGTTTAGATTAACCGGCAATCACCTGTTTTTCACCTCTTCTTGGTCTGACTAAGGGCAACACTGTGAAAAACGATATTAATTCCTTTGTGCAGATCGTTTACGAAGCTGAAGCTGTCCTGTAATTTGACATATTCATTCAGATTAACCTCCCATGTTTTCCCCATTGATTCTTGGGATAAGCTTTGTAATGCAATACAGACACAAATAAAACATCCCAGGAGCCATGACCCATGACTGATTTTATAAGCTAGCTGGAGGCAACACACTGAACCTTTTCCTCTGAGGGAAAAAGACATTTGGGAGTACTGAAGAGAAGCGGCGTGCTTCCAGACCTGTACGTATTCCTCCCAGTAGGCCTTAGACAGGCTTTTAGTCACGCTCAGATATTCTTTCTCTCGTGATCTGAGAGCTGAGTGTTTAATACTTTGCATCAATCTTGATTCAGGAAGAAGGTCCGGGAAAGGCTGCGCCTCCGCTTACTGGAGTAAAACATCTCGGCCTCAGTCCAGTTCACTTCACTTTCACGTATGCAGCACCAATTCACAGCAGCAGTCACCGCATTCGGTAAAAGTGCAGCGCCTTCAGTGCTGGAGAGAAAACCCCAATAGTCTAATGACTTTTGACATCAGGTTCCCTTTCAGACAGTTTAAGCTTCCTCTCTTTATTATTCACATTAATCCACATGTAAAACTGAGGATTTTATTAAGATTATTTCAGCATTTATCCAAGCAGCTGAGAAAATGGATGGAAACATGGCATTTGTATATATATATATATGATTTGTTTTAGTTTTGATAAGTGACTATCGTTTATGTATTTTGAGGTACTTATTATACCTCCCCAGGGGTGCTTTTAGATTTTTAGCCTGTTTTTTAAGGCTTTAGATTGAGTTTCTGTGTGTTTGGGTTCTAGTTAATATTTAGTTTTCTATTTAAAGAGCCTTATTTATTCATTTATTTTTGCTGACACTTTGTGCGGGTTCTTCATGGTTTATTTTCTTGCATTTGTATTCCTTTATTTGAATCTTCTGCTCTTAGTTTTAGTTACTCGTGACTTTGAGGTTTGTATCTAGTTAGTCCTCCTGAAAATCATCTGATTGCAGTCGGTATCGATCGGCGTGTCTCTGCATTCACATTCGCTTTAATGACCTTTTTTTAAAGCTGACTTTTGCAAACAGGTGAAGCTTTAGCGACATTATTTCCACACTGCGATGAGTCGTGTGTCTTTCGACATTTATTGAAAGAAGCTACGAGGAGCAAGCTAGGAGCTATCGCAGCATTGCAATCTGATCTTGTCATTTGGCAGTATCCAAACTTCAGGCTCAGTTCTAATGTTTTGGTGTGATGAACAGTATTAAATTGTTTTGTGACACGCGGGAGCTCCAGTATGAGAAATACTTAAAAAGTAGGCACTGCAGTACCGCCGTAACTACCTCTGACACAAGCTCAGCACAATAGAGATGAATCAACAGCTCCCTCAGCGGTGCTTTAATTAATTACAGATATTATGAGCGCCATTTCAGTGTCAAAGACGTCGTATTTTTCAACAAAAATCCTGCCTGCAAAAAATTTAAGCTGTTGAGGTGTAGAACTTTAAATCTCAGTGTGGACCATCAGGTGGTTTCACCTCCTCAACGCTCATCTTAACAGGTCAAGCCAGTAAGTGTGAGCAGTATCATTTGGTTACTATAATCATGTGCTTCAAAGGATGAAGTAAAAGTGCATGTTATATAGTTGGTGGGAAATTATTTAGGTTTTTAAGTATTTAAGAACTTCTCACATATAAAATGAGCTTACAGACTTGCTCTCAATATTCCCGCTTCCATTAGATTTTCTAACAGTTTTCAAGCTAAAGTGCAGTGCTTGCATAGCACATTTTCGGAGGCCATCGCTCTTTACTTAAGTAATGTTTTGGCTTTGAACACCTAAGCCTCGGGGAAATCACGGCTTTTTACAAATGCTAGTTCACAGGTTCAGGTCCACTGGTAGTATGGTGTGTGAGTTATGGAGTTTTTCAAAGTACTGTGTTGATGTCAGATGGAGTTAATATTTGTTGTGAACTTGTTTTTCACCATAGTGTACATCTAACTGTGACCTTAAGGAAATCAATAACCAACTAAGAAGAAAAAAAAAAAGAGAAGCCCTCTTAAGTTGAGGCAGAGGTTCAGGGAGAAGGACCGAATCTTTGGATGTCTCTGTATAAACTGAAACTATTCTGGAGTTAAGTGAAGCCATGAAAGAGACTGGACCATTATTTTGAATATTTTGTTCCTGAGACCTGATCTGCTTGGTTCTCTCACAAAAGCATCTTTTGTACCTTCATGTAATTTCTTAGATCAAATGAAATAGGAATGTTTCTCGAATGCACCGAGCTCTTAGAAGTACTCATGAATTTATTTTATTAGGTTAGAAACGGACTGAAGAGTTGCTACAGTTCTGCATCACGGTTCATTAATTTCCCATAATTTCCAGCTTCTGTTATCCTTTTTTTTTTTTTTTTTTTTCTTTTGGTCAAGATGCTGCAGAGGACAAAGAGACTATTAGAACCAAGATTCCAGTTCTTTCTGCTCTAAGATTTTGATATATTTTGTCCCCATGACTGTTTTGGAAATGTGTTGCTGATATTTCTGTTCTGCTGCGTGTTGTGTCGTTAGTTTAAATGCTGCACTGTGTTAATGTGATACTGTTAGAAAGGACGTTTGTGATTTCACACAGTGGAACAAAAATAGATGAAATGCTACCAGCAGATGATGAATGATTTACCATATTCTTGACATCCGCCATTTTTCTTACTTTTAACTTGAGCTCTCAAATTGCTCGGCTGTTAATAAAGCTCACTGTAATACCAGTGTGATACTATCACGCTATGTTTCTTTTTTTAGGCTCATTCTCAGTATTTTTGCACTAATGCACGTTCATGTGGATGCCTGCAGGTTGATCAGTTCAATTTTCAGTTCAGTCTTATTTACATAGCGCCAAATCACAACAAACGGTCGCCTCATGGCGCTTTGTATTGTGGGTAAAGACCCTACAATAACACAGAGAAAACCCAACAGTCAAAACGACCCCCTATGAGCAAGCACTTGGCGACGGTGGGAAGGAAAAACTCCCTTTTAACAGGAAGAAACCTCCGGCAGAACCAGGCTCAGGGAGGGGCAGTCATCTGCCGCAACCAGGTGGGCTGAGGGGAGAGAGACAGGACAAAAGACATGCTGTGGAAGAGAGCCAGAGATTAATAATAATGATTAAATACAGAGTGAGTCAGTCTGTTGGTGAGCTTTTCCCTGTACTGGTGTAGTGATGAGTATATATGAACTTATATGTGAAATATGTAGAATATTTATTCTGTGCATAATTTAAAAAAAAGCAATGTAAAAGCATAAGGCCGCTGAGAGTAGCATTATGCTGCTGTTTGAATAACCCCCATCCTCTTTCTTTTTCTTTTCCCCTAGGTAAGCACTTTCTTTGCTCTCAGTTGGTAGTGGTGATGGAGGAGGGATTGGCCGAGCGTGCATCCTGTTGCTGTCAGCCCAGTGAAGGTTTCGTGCAGCTGAAATGCGAGGCGAGAGTGTTTAAGGTGATGCATTGAGCCAGTGTGTTCATAACAGAGATGCTCTTGGGTCTGGTTCTGCCCAAGTCAGCAGTATGAACACAATGGAGTGAATTCCCTCCTGTCACACACTAAACCGCTCCACCCAGTAAGCCATCAGTAGACAAAGAGGAGATGGTAGAAAGAAGAAGGTGCACCCGCACCGAGAGCTTTGCTGTTTTGGATCACTGAGGCAAAGCACAGA
Source organism: Pterophyllum scalare (assembly GCA_024447675.2). Classification (NCBI taxonomy): domain Eukaryota; kingdom Metazoa; phylum Chordata; class Actinopteri; order Cichliformes; family Cichlidae; genus Pterophyllum; species Pterophyllum scalare. The sequence goes on from JAMQGT020008585.1 coordinate 8,125, forward strand.
GTGCACAGGCTACTGTGACACGGTTTTAATGTTTTTAGAGTTCGGTGAGTCTTGCTGGACCTCTGTGATCTACTTCCTGGTTTATTTCCAGAGAATTGCGTGGATTCACTTTGCACTCACACAGACTGACTTGAAGGGAAAACTTTCATAGATTGTAGAGTAACTTCTTGATGTGTTACACAGCTCAAGCTAGTGCTAACTATTTGAACAGTGAGGGCAAGTTAAGGTTAGGGTCAGAGCTTCCTACAGTTCCAGACAGCCTTTGATTTTCACTTATTTTCTACAGAATAAATGTAAAGTAGCAAAACTGCTTTGAGATGTGTAACACACTCAGCAGGATGCGAGATGCTACACTCTTACCTCGGGGAATGAATTAACTGTGCACAACACTGTGAATGTCAAAAAAACAAAACAAAACAGAACAAAAAATATGGCCTGGGTATTGCTGCAGGTGAGGGCTGTTTGGTTTTGTTTGCTCGGTTTTGTCCCATGGACGATGCCACTGGCCTGGTGCAGCCCTGGCCTTGATTGTCACTCTGTTTTCAGTCTGGTGCAGGGTTGATATATAAAGCCTCAAAAATAAAGTTTTCATCTGGTTTATTCCGTTTATTCTTCCTTGTTGCTTTCTTTTTGTACTCGTTTATATTGCTTGGCCCCTCTGAAAAAAGCCTCAAATCAGAAGTGCGCACTCCCTGATACAACTTACGAATGCACGCCTTAAAGCATATAACCCGTAAGCTGGAGAGGAAATAGTGTCTCATTCATGTAGAAGACCTAAATGAGTGAGTTTGTTGCTCTATAAAAAAGCCCTCCGTAAAGCTAGCTCATCTTACTGTTCATTGCTGATCGATGAAAATAACCCAGGTTTGTTTTCAGCGCTGTAGCCAGGCTGACAAAGAGTCAGAGCTCTGTAGAGCCGAGTATTCCCTTAACTTTAACTAGTAATGACTTCATGCATTTGTTCACAAATAAAATTTTAACAATTTAGAGAAAAATAATTTCATTACTATGCCACATGTCATTATGAACAACAACTTTCAAAACTACTGATTTATTTAGACTCTCTCTGATTGATCTGAGTAATTACTTTGTCCAAAGCATCAACATGTCTATTAGACCCCATTCCTACAAGACTGCTCAAAGTCCTACCATTAATTAATGCTTCAATCCTAAATATGATCAATCTATCTCTGGTAATGGGCTAAGTACCAGAGGCTTTCAAAGTGGCAGTAATTAAACCTTTGCTTAGAACGCCATCACTTGACCCAGCTGTCTTAGTTAATTGTAGGCCAATCTCCAACCTTCCTTTTCTCTCCAAAATCCTTGAAAGAGTAGTTGTGAAACAGCTAACTGATCATCTGCAGAGGAACGGTTTATTTGAAGAGTTTCAGTCAGGTTTCAGAATTCATCACAGTACAGAAACAGCATTAGTGAAGGTTACAAATGATCTTCTTACAGCCTCTGACAGTGGACTCATCTCTGTGCTTGTCCTGTTGGACCTCAGTGCAGCTTTGATACTGTTGATCATAACATTTTATTACAGAGATTAGAGCATGCCATAGGTATTAAAGGTACTGCACTGCAGTGGTTTGAATCCTGTTTATCTAATAGACTCCAATTTGTTCATGTAAATGGGGAGTCTTCTTCACACACTAAGGTTAATTATGGAGTTCCACAGGGTTCTGTGCTAGGACCAATTCTCTTTACATTATACATGCTTCCCTTATGTAGTATTATTAGGAAGCATTACATATATTTTCATGATGTAGATGATATCCATCTTCATCTATCCCTGAAGCCAGATAACACCCACCTGCAGCGGGGCATCCCATGATGCACTAAGCATTTCTTTTTCACTCTGTTTATACACCACTTTGCATTTAACATTTAGATATTATTAATCTCTGACTCCTTCCATGGTGTGTCTTTTGTCCTGTCTTGCTCTGCTGTGTTCTTTAACCCTCACCCCCAACCTGTCACTGCAGATGACTGCCCCTCCCTGAGCCTGGTTCTGCTGGAGGTTTCTTCCTGTTAAATGGGAGTTTTTCCTTCCCACTGCCACCAAATGCTTGCTCATAGGGGGTCGTCTGATTGTTGGGGTTTTCTCTGTATTACTGTGGGGTCTTTACTTCACAATATAAAGTGCCTCGAGGAGACTGTTGTGAATTGGTGCTTTATGAATAAAATTGAATTGAATTGTTTGGACAGTTTTAAATCAATAGCATTTAAATCTCAGTGCAACAAATAACCCCACACTGCATTTCACAAAATGTGGATCTTTGTGGCGTTCCCTTTAACTGAAGAAGTAGCTTTCAAATTCCCACCTCCAGTAGTTAATGCATGTTTTGAAAGCCAAGCATGATATAAATGAAGAATAAATGGCAGTCTAGACTGATGGTTCTTGTTATCTCCTCTTCTGTTCTAAACTGGCATGAACACTAAAGGAGGCAAATTATGGCAAACAGCACTGACACATTCATTATGTTTAACTCAATTAACGGAGTCTAGAATTTGACATGTTTTGACGTTCTGCACTGCCAGAATTTCTAATCTCCAGGGTTGACATGTTACCAAGATGTAAATAAATGTGCCACTTTGAAAGTGGCTTTTTTCACGATCCCTGATTTGACTGTAATTGAGCAGTTTCTGTAACTATTTATTTTATAATACGGTCAAATACACAAATAAGTCCTGTGTGACTCTGCACTGTGTATATTTTTGTTATTGTCAGTGAATCCAAAGTTGGATTAAAGGGACGGTGGCTGAAAAGGGAGCGGCGCTAAAACAGCTTGTTTGAAATGGAAAATGAATTGAAAGGCTGCAAAAGTGACAGTATACTTATATAGAAAGCTACTCTAGTAGGATTAAAAATATGGAGCTGGAAATTGTCCCCAAGTTAATATTATTTTAAAAAATGCTAAAAAAAAAATAATTTAAAAACAGCTTGCACTGTACTTTTTTTTTAACAGATGTTATTCAGGTAGGAGTAAATGTATTTTCAATTTCATGTAATCAGAATAGATTGTACCAGAATGACGACAGCTAAACTGCAGTAATGGTACATTACTCAGTAATTTTTTTTTGGGGGGGGGGGCAGTGGTGGAATAAAGAATATCAAAAACCCCATCCCATAAAAATATTAAAAAAAAGAATAAAAACAAATTGTAGGTATGTTTTCATGTTTGCTACCTCAGGCATCATGTATCCTGCCCATGTTTGCTTGCATGTGTCTGTATAGAGGTACTGTATGCATGGTCACATTTGATGTATTGATGGGGTAAAAAATTCAGTGGAACATAATTATCCTAAGTGCACTGCATCATTCTGCTGCAAAAAGGACATCTTTCCATTTCAAGCCTCCCACTTTGCATTTGATAGAAACAAAGCACATCTTTCATAACAGCCACTAGTAATGTGTCATTTTCAAAGTGGTATGTGCATTTAAGATATGAGGTTGGATGTGAAGCCACTGTGGATTGACACTTCTAATATCAGACTCTACCACTGACAACTGAATTTTTCAAGCCTTTAGCAGATATTCTTTTTCACCTCATTGCGCTGATTAATTGTATTATTCAAAGGAATGCTAGTATTTTAAAAGATTATTTAAAAAAAACAGCTTTAGATGAATATGGATATGAAACAACAGGATGGGGGAGTAAACAAAACTCATCATTTCAGTAACTTTGACTGCAAATGCATTAGCTTAGAGCCAGCTCAGAAAATACCAAGAAAAATGACAATGACACATCTGCCAGGCTTTAAACTAGATTCACTTAATGCTATTGTTTCATCCCTCATCCTGTGCTAAAGCGTCAAGTCTCCTCTTCCCTGACATTTTAACAATGTAATGTGGTAGCTCTGCAGCCCAGCTTGACTCCTCTCTATATTTCTTCTCTATCTTAAATAGATGTGAAAAACACTTTATGATTCCCTGCCCATCGCAGTCATTAAGACCCTTTTGTAACATATTTCAACACACTGGGTGCCATGACATTGTTTGACATACAAAGCATTGCTTTAGAATAATACACTATATTGCCAAAAGCTCACCTGCCTTCACATGCACATGAATTTGAGTGAAATACCATTCTTAATCCATAGGGTTTAATATGTCCTGAGCTATAACAGCTTCGGCTTTTCTGGGAAGGCTTTCCACAAGGTTTAGGAGTGTGTTTATGGGAATTTTTGACCATTCTTCCAGAAGTGCTTTTACGGGGTCACACACTGATGTTGGATGAGAAGGCCTTACTTGCAGTCTCCGCACTAATTCATCCCAAAGATGTTCTTTGGGGTTGAGGTCAAGACTCTGTGCAGGTCAGTCAAGTTCTTCCACACCAAACTGGCTCATCCATGTCTTTATGGACCTGATCTGTGCACTGGTCTGCAGTCATGTTGGAACAGGAAGGGGCCATCCCCAAACGGTTCCCACGAAGTTCATGGCTGAGTTGCTGTCATTCCCAGTCACTTCCACTTTGTTATAATCCTACTAACAGTTGACTGTGGAATATTTAGTAGTGAGGAAATTTCACCACTGGACTTGTTCCACAGGTGGCATCCTAGCATGGTACCATGCTGGAATTCACTGAGCTCCTGAGCGCTCCCATTCCTTCACTAATGTTTGTAGAAGCAGTCTGCATGCCTGGGTGCTTGGTTTTGATACACTTGTGGCCACGAAAGTGATTGAAACACCCAAATTTAATGATTTGGACGGGTGACAAGGTGTGGAAGTAACAAATAAATATTCCAGTACAGTAGATTCCTACATATCAGACAGTTTGCATTGATGATGGGACTTTTGTGCTCTCCTGTGGAGCACATTGCTTTCTTTTACCCACATCCGACTTGCAGATGCAAAAGACCCGCATCTGCAAGTCACAAATTTTGGAAGGAGGCAGCTCAGTTACATTAACTGAGATTAGTAGCAGGCTTTCAGAGTTTGAGAATTAATAAATATGTGAACGTAACTCGGCTCTGTGACATGCCACAGCATCTTGGATCATATGTTCTAACTTGTGAGGAGTGCGGCTGCACCATTACCTGCAAACTCGGAGGCGCCCTTCATAACTGCATGTTGTCATACAGCAGCTCTGGTGCATAGCTGGAGTTAAACAAGTTGAAAGAAGAAGCTGTACCACTTGCCTTTGTAGGCAATTCTTATGTCAACAATTAGACAAGTGTTTGACACACAGTAAGAATATTTCTGTGAGTCTTCTGAAGCTCTAAGTCCGATTCATTTTTTTTCTTTTATTCAGTAACAGGTGTTATTACTCTGAAACAGCAACAGTGGTGTTCAGTGGCTTCAAGAACAGTTGGAATGAACAGGATCCAACTCATCACCCCCCCACGCAGTTGAAAGCGATTGTCTGATTTGACATTTTCTTGTGTGGCAGACTGCTTCGAGACGCAGCTTTAAAAATCGAACACCAGTTGCACAGCGTTTGGGTTCATGATTTAAAGACGGGGGAATACTGATCTAATTTCATGTGCCACATTGGTAGTTGTCGGGCCCATGTTAGCCAGTTAGATGATGGACTTGAGGATTTGAAGACCTGACCTCTAAAGGCCGTTTGCATGTGTAAGTGGCCACTTACGTTTCCTCTCTGCCGTTAAACGTTTAATTTTAAACGTGTTGATCTAAAATCCTCCCAGAAAGGCCTGGACTCGGTTGCACATATTGTAAGATGTAAATGGAACCCAATCTGTTTCAATCCCAGGAACAGATGTTACTCGAGCTTTGGTTAAGAGTGGTAAATGATCTGCTCTCTGCCTGCTTCTATCACTGTCTAACTGGATAAAAATCTAGCCTCTGACAAATGGACAATTGGATAAGCAGCCCGAGAATAGCGATTATTAAAACGATGGCAAATTGAATACTCATGGTTTTAATGTGTTGCTTAAATCCTTTTGTTTATCCAGCCGTCTGCTCTTTGAGGTTAGCTAAAATAACTTGCCTTAGATCCAGAAAACCGATAATGGGCTGACAGCACTGTTTATTGCAAGCCGGTACCTGTAGCGTTTCTGTGGGAATTCTTGTGCAATTGCTTGCTGGTTTCAGACACAGAGGCGATGGAAAAATACAGAAATGTCAAGATATCCACTTATCTTCCTCTTCACCAAATCTGAGAGGTTCAGAAGTTTACTGCCACTTTCTGACCTTTCTATACATTTCTTCACTAAAACCAGCAAAGCACTCACTGGCTTCCCCACAGATCACACAATGTTCACCTAATTGTGAAGAATTTATATGGAGTGCTTTGCTTTTTTAACCAAAATACATTTGATTGGTCACATTGTGTCAGTAAAGGTATTACGTTACATTAGCGTGTGTTATGTTCATTGTGCGCTGCTTGGTGAAAAGACACTGATGCACTGAAGGCAAATACAAAACATTTTTCTTTCAATATCACAAGTTAGGAACTGAATCCACATGAATGAAATGAGTTTCACATATCAAAGGACACAAATGTGAATTAAGGCTAAAAGTCATGCTAGTTGCTCTGTGAGCCTGTGTTTGCTGAAGGCTTGGAGATGAAAAGTCAAGGATTATCAAAGTCATTACATATCATCCTGTGGCAAACATGTGCAAGATTATGGCAATGTGTTCAGCGCTTGTCGAGATTTTTCACAGACCAAAGTAGTGGATTGACCAACAGACAGAGCATGGCCACTTATATGGTGCAGTATATTGATTTAAATTATGTGAAGTATGTATAACCTTTTACTCTATGGTGCTGACATTCATGCAGCCATGATTTTCGGCTCTCAGTATCATACATGCACATTATAGACGTGCTCCAGAAGTTCTGCCCCTGGCCGGCTCAAGGGACAGACTCAGAACAGGCGTCGTCTCTCAGTAGGTGGCTGCTGTAGGAAGAGTAAGACCTATCTATGTCTTCAAAAGACTCGAATCTCATACATTTAATCTCTGTCTGTCTGCAAACTCCTTTTACACAATCAGGAGCTGAGCAATCAGACTTGGCACACAGGTACATCTGAGGCCCCTGAAGGTTCTTATCTGTATCAGATATTGTGACATCACATTATTTAATGCTTATGTGCCCATAACACCTTATGAAAGCATTGTATAATTTTAATTTCATGACAACAATATCTAATTTAGCAAATAATGAATCTGCAAATTTTTGATATTTCCAAATTGTATCACATTACGTGACACATTAAGTTATAGCAAGTTTGCTTAGGGACTATATCTACAGTTTAATATTGGATTGATAACTGTATGAATGTGCTGAAGGCAGGGGAATTTCAAGCCATGTAGTCCAGCTACAAAACTACCTTTTTTCCAGTCTGCCATTAAATGCATTTGTGGCACATGCTTGTTATTGACATATATAGGTAAACCATAAAGCATGTCAATAGGCAAGCATAATGAAAGTAAAGTTATGAAATCCTCTTTTACTATATGTGTGTATATTTAATTGAATCAAATCTTGCATGGCAATTTTTCAGTATTCACTTAATGTGGGTCATACAGGAGAAATGGTGTCTGGCTGATGAGTGTGGTAGTACACCTGTTTTTAGAAAATAGACAGTTTACATTGTCTCAAGAGCTTGAAAAAGAAAAAAAGCCAGCTGGACGACTTAATTTTTTTGTCGCGGTTTCACCCCGCATCCAAGAGGCTCCTTCAGTTCTAAAACCAAAAGATGGAGAGTCCCAGGCATTCAAAGCCTTGTGGGGGACTTTTCTTTCCCTTTGGGAGGTGGTCGGTGACCCACTGTTAATCGTGTGCATCATCCCATGAGCCAAGATGTGAAAAAAGGCATGAGTTTGGGGTGAAACCACTGAGACCTTGCCCCGCCCTATCACGTATCCTGCTGAGGTCAGCTGAAGTAAGGTGTGAGTAGGGGTTGACGCACCTTGGAGAGGGATCTCAAGACTACATTCTAGGTGGCTGAGAGCTGGTGTTGCAAGCCACCACCTTTGTTCAATGATGGTCATTCGCAATGAGTATAGATGGCCTCTTTTACTCCACTTTCAAACAATCCGTCTTCCTGGTCCAAAATGTGAACATTGGCATCCTCGAAAGAGTGTCCTTTGTCCTTTAGGTGCTTTAGGAGTCTTGTCCCATCGAGGTGGCTCTTCTATGTTGTGGCGTACGTTTGTGGAGCGACCGTTTGGTGTCTCCAGTGTAGAGGTCCGAGCACTCCTCACTGCACACTACGCTGCACTGTGTTGCTTAGCCTGTGTTGGGGAGTTTTGTCCGTGGGATGAACCAGTTTTTGTCTCAGACTGTGGCTTCTCCTGGGTTTCTCTGAAAAACCTGTTACATAAGGGACGACAGTGTTGTTCCGTTTGTCATTTTCTTTCTCCCTAGTCGGTGTCCGACTTCCTTTCCTGTGCGTCTTCAATTTGATGAAGGCCCAGTTGGGATAGCCATGTGTTTTGAGAACTTTCTTTACATGTGTGTGTTCCTTTTCTTTCCCTTCTGCCTCAGAGGGAACATTTTCCACCCAGTGTTGCATGGTCCCGATCATCCCGAGTTTGTATTCCAGTGGGTGGTGGGAGTTAAACAGTCGGTCCTGGTCTGTGTGTGGGCTTCCAGTAAACTTCAATGTTGAGGCTTCCGCCTTCCTCGATGAGCACAGTACAGTCCAAGAATGGTAACTGATTATCGCTGGTATCTTCTCGGGTGAACTCAATGTTTTCATCCACTGAGTTGATGTGGCGCGTGAAAGCTTCTACTTCTTGGGTTTTGATTTTGACCCAGGTGTCATCCACATATCTGTACCAGTGGCTTGGTGCTATCCTTTTGAAGGCTTTACTTTCCACTTACTCCATGAAAAGGTTGGTTACATTGTCACGGAACCATATTTAAAAACATTTATATTTTATATCACCTACCATCATTGTTTTTACACTTCTCAGTATGATTAAGTATATAATTTGCCAAACAATACTGTAACATGGGCATGTACTAGTGTAGCTGATACAATGTAACAATATTTTATTGTTACCCATTTTTTCAGCTTCTTAGCTGCATTTTCATAGCTTTGGACCTTTGTTGATGCTAGAAATCTATCTAAAAGACCCATGCAAGAGACCTCAATACACTGCAAGAAATATTAGACAGTGGGTGAACCAGAGGCCCAGAATGCAGATTTTTCTTGAACTGAGTCGTGCAGCGCTTCTCTGGGAAATGTAAATAATAATAATAATAATATCTTATGTGTTAATAACCGTTTGTTTTACTTTAATTTCTCCTGTCTTTAATGTCTGAAATGTACATCAAAGATACTCCGTCCACACCATTTTTCCTGTATGACACCAGTGCATTTTGTACACTGGCAAATATCAGGAATCGTGCTTAATTTTCAGGGCCTCATAGGATTTTTCAAGTTTTTTCATTTATTTTAAGGTCTAGTTTTGTTTCTTTTAATGAAGTCAATTACTCTAGTCCTTTGTAGTTTATCTGAGGATATTAAAGCTCACAGAAGTGACACAGCGCTCACCCTCTTGAGATAACTTTGCTGTAGACCAAAGACATGCATTTTCAGAGGTATTCATATTACCAGTGTTATGATTACAGTTCCTATAATAATAAAGTTTCCGCAAAACAAAACAAAAGGGAGTGTAGCTTTGCCTTGTGCATTTCTGCTATCAATAGTTGAGCTCCTTTTTTTCCCGCAGAGTTCAATTTTATTTGAAGTTATATAATTTGATTGAGGCCTTAGTTTGTGCTCTTATTTTGAACAGTGTGCCGCTGCAGAGGGACACTTCTGCTGGATATCTTGCTGCCACCATCATGACTGTGTCATTTTTGTCATTGAGCAGGCTGTGTGTTCATTTAGAAGCATATTTGAGTTGATTTTAGTTTCATTAAATTAGGAAATGGCACGTAAAAGCTTGGCCCAGGCCACAGATTTTGTGATCCTAGGTTGGAGAATCAGTTTGAGGATACCAATTAGCAACTGGGTCGGCGCACATCTCCGCAGCTCTCTTTGTGGCAGCGTAGCCTGCGGTGGTGTTGGGAATCACCCGCATGGGGCATCATATTTCTTTCTTTCTTTCTTCTTTCTTTTTTATTTTCCTTTCTGTAGAATGTAGACATTTTTTAAAAGCATTTAGCGCTGAGTGTGGCAAGTCGGAAACCGATCTCTGGCACTGTAGCTCCTCGTGACTCCATCGAGGAATGCAGAGTCTGATGTGTTGGTGTTGCAAGTTGTTTCAAAGTCCCCGGTGAGCTCAGATGCTCAGTGCAGCCAGAGGGCTCTTCCATGAGATGAAATGCCATCAGAGATACAGTATGTATGTAGGAGTCTTAATTAAGTCAGTCTTCTCTGATTGTAAGCTTTTAGAGCATGCCTATCTCAAGCTTGCCTGCCTAATTGGATGTGTGTGTGTCTTTGTGTGCGCTTTCTTTGTATGTGGGCGAGCCTCTTTGGAAATGTGCATGTCCGTATCGCAGTCATTATATGTGTAAACAGGAGCTCAGTAGGGAACATTCTGCATAGCACAAACCATTGGCATGTTTACTCAGTCTCTTTTCTCAGCTCTGGCCTTTCCCCTCATTCTTCCTATCAGCATGCTGTCTGCTCCACAACTTCAGTGACTTAGATGACTTGGGTGTGCAGGTGGCGGCTCACTTCACAGGCTTCGCACACATACACACACTCTTTAATCTCCCCTTTACCCAGTCCTTGTTAGGCAGATCAGCCACCATGTGCTGCTCTTTTCAATCAATGAATGCCAAAGGCAGTAAATCATGGATTAAGGTGCAGCATGGCACTCCATTCTGCATGCTCCCAGCCCTTCATCTCATCAAGGTGCAAACAGAAAAACCCAAGCACCTGCACGTCCATGATGGCCCCCGTAAACTTTAATCATTGCTGGTGACCTCGCTCATCACCACCAGATTAAAAAACAATTGTGCCTGTGCCGCGATCCCTGCTACGGCCCCCTGCTAGTTTTATGTATTGGCTCTTATCTCTCTGGTTAAATTATTTTCATCAATCAAACAAGCCTATCAAGAAAAGTGACTCCAGTTTAGATAAAAGCCCACCCACCCACACACACACACACACACACACCTACCCCACCCCTGCTCATAGGTAATAGTTAACCAATGAGGGCGCTCGTAAAGACAGATGAAGAGCTACAGTGCATCTCTCCGGGGAGCCTGTGCACATCTGATTTTGTTATGAAGCTGTCACAGATTTAAATAGAATTTGAGGATCACTTTGTCCCAAGAGAAATTCAATCGATTCCCTAATGGAATCCTGTCTTTATATTGGCAGAGACATATAGAGACAGCTGCACGGCTCAAACACGCTAAAACAATACACAGCGCTGTTAAAAAGTGTCTTGCATTTCTAGGCCATTTCAAACTTTGATGGGAGTACTGCATTTTTCTTACTCAGCGGATATCGAACCAAGAACACATGACAGAAAGACATTTGTAATGCTACTGGAACTTTCTTAAAGAAAACAGCAAAACACAAACGTTGCAGGGTTTGCAAAAAAGGGGGGATGCAGAAGATTAATAATAGATGTTAGGGTTTTTTTTTTTTATCTAAGTGGATCAAAACGTACAGTTTTTTTTCCTCAACATGTTGCGCTAATATTCAACATTTACAGGCCAGAAAGGGGTTAAAAAAAAGTCCTCCAAGAGAACAGGGGCTTAATAGCAGTGCAGACACTAACGTGCTACATTTGCCACCAACTTCAAATGCAGTGTAGTCCACTGGTTTGTATTTTTTGCCTCCCTACAAACAAAAAAGACGAAAACAAAAAGAAACCCCGCTTTGCTAAGCACGAGTCAATGAGTCTTCTTTCCCTTGTTTCGTGCCCCCCTCGCTCAGTGTCCCTTTGTTAGTTGTAAATCAATTTTGGTCTGCCATTATGAAGGAAGTCACAGAGTTTGTAATTTTTCCAGGGGAAGTGCAAAGTGACCAGGCTTTCACCAGAGGATCTAATTTGGAGGTCTTTCATCTAAAGTGTTTACGCTTGTTCTGAATGCCCTTGAAAGAGGGGCAAACAAATCTGCAGCATCTTGCCTTCATCCCACAACCTCAACAGTCTCTCTACATGAATTCCGTATACATGTTGAAGTGATGAATTGGACACGCGGAGAGGGCCACACATTTTCCGACGCATTTTCGGCGCCGCACTTGGTAAATGTACGCACCGCAAACGGTGAAAACATTTTTCCGACGATCATCACCTAAAAAGGGGGAGAAGCAAAGATTATGCAGTTTAGCCTGTTTTTGCTATCACAAACTAATTAGCCCATAATTTTGCTCTGCAGATGCATTGAAATGTTTAGAGCCTGAACACAATGTATCCAGAGAGGCAGCGTCCACAGGATGTTAGTCTCACTCACTGCTCTTTTCATCTCTCTATTAGTCTGTGTGCTCTTATCTCTGAACTTCATGTGCACATTTATAGATGTTATATTGACTTCTTTTATATATCTTCACAATTTACACTGAATCACTGACAGCAAAATCATGGCGACGCCAAACTCTCTTTGTCTGCAAATATCCTTCTAACTATTTAAAGAATCTAGTGGGTGTTAATTTTTACAATGCAACTGAACCAAAAGAAAAAGGGAGCGTGACAAAGTCCAAAAATTATAGAGGGAAATAGCTGAAACCCTATCTGTGGAGGAATAGAACGCTCCGTACTTCTATCCGTGATGGATCAGTACTTCAAGACTGTCCTCCCTCAGCGAAAGACCTGCATATAGAATATTTGTAAAGAGCTAACGGCCTATAATGACCGGGGGTTTGGTAAACTAAGCTGTTCTAGTGGCTTAAACTAAAGCAAACAGTAAGTGAAACTTGATGAAACTCGAATTGTGGAATCTCTTTTTAAATTCGTGTGTGTTTATGCTAACACTGCCAAACCTCTTTACTGCGATAGTGTGATAACACATATGTGTAATAACACTCTCATATATAACTTCAGGAACAGTTACATCAGTCATTTCAGATGGTATATATAAGGACTTGGAGAAGGCATTCAGCCGTGTCCTTTGGGGTGTCCTGTAGAAGGTGCTTTGGGAGTTGAGGGTATTGGGCATGTTGCTGCAGGCTATCCAGTCCCTGCACAACCGTTGTCAGAGCTTGGTCTGCATTGCTGGCAATAAGTTGGACTCTTTCTCTATGGGTGTTGGAACCAAGCGTGTGAAGTGGCTAGTTGGAGAATTGGCAATGTGAGGCCATGGGTCTCATCCAGAAATGGATGGAGCGCCCACTTTGGGTCAGGGCCAAGTTGCTGGCCCATGTGGAGAAATTTAAGTATCTTGGGATGTTGTTCCTGATTGAGGGGAGAGCGGAGCGAGAGATTGATAAATGGATTGGTGCGGCATCACCATTGATGCAGCTGTTGTTATGGTGAAGAGAGAGCTGATCATAAAGTGCCTATATTGAATTCATGTAGAGATTTACTGGTTGATCTATGTTTTTATCCTCACCTATGATCACAAGATTTGGGTAGTGATGTAAAAGATTGTGCATAAAAGTCGTGAAAATGAGTTTCCTCTGAAGGGTGGCTAGTCTCAACCTTTGAGGTGGGATGAGAAGCTTGGTCATTTGGAAGGGACTCATAGTAGAGCTGTTATACCTCCACTATGAATGGAGCCACATGAGGTAGCACGGGCCTCTGGTCATCACCATCCTTGGTGACATGTTCTGAGCATGTCCCACTGGGAAGAAGCCCCAGGGCAGGCTAGGACATGCTGGAGAAATTACATCTGATAGATTGACTGGCTTGGGAACACCTTGCTGGAGAGCTGGAGGAGGTGGCTGAGGCGAGGGAGGTTTAAGCGTCTCAGTTTAGACTGTTGCCAGAGCCAGATAACTGTCTGAAGATGGCTGGCTGGCTGGTGTATTTTCAAAGTGATATAGATTTAGACATACGATGAAATGCAGTCCTGCGACAGGGAGGTGACCTGTAGAGGCTGTACCCCGCCTCAGGATAGGCTCCTCACTCTCTGCAACCTTGAATGGATAAGTGGAAGGAAATAGATGAATGCAATGAGCAATTAAAAAAAAAGAAGCTGTAACTTGAAAGCAAAAACAGCTACTTTTAAGAATTTTTTGTATGTTATAGTATTTGGTTAGTTTTAATAAAAGTACATTTAAAAGAACATTATCATCTCCTGTTGAAAATACCAAGATATTTATGGCACGTGGCCCGTCAAAGCCGCACCACTACATATGTATTTTTGGGAGTTTGTGTTCTCGTGGTTAAAATCATGGTTGTTAATGGGGTTTTCAAGCAATGCAACATTTGCACAATTCTTAATAATCTATAACTGCTGGAAACTTGAATGTTTGGAGAAACAATATATTTCCTGGAAATGGAGAGCATTCCCAGATGACAAAACACCTGCTCTCAAGTGAAAACTACAGATTAGGTATAACAGGTTTGTGGAATAACAATACACTGAATATTACTTTTTTTTTTTTTCCAACTGTGTAAATATACCAGAGGGAGGATTTTGCCTTTAAAGAGCTTGTGAGGTAACATAAAGTGTTGCCCTGCTGCAACAAGCAGCGTTTTAACTTAACCTCTGGAGACAATATTTTGACCGAAGTGCCTTTAGTTTGTGGTATAAGTTCTGAGTCAGAATTGGAGTTGAAGTAGCTGCAGGCTAGAGGTTTTTGAATGCTTTTGCTGTTACTCGCTCCGAGAAGGTTGTTGGAGATGAAGGAGAGCAAGATGCTTTTTAAAGCCAATAGGATTTATTATGTGTTCTGTGCCTATAGCAGACTGGATTTAGCCAATCCCTAGACATATCCTTTTCCTCTCCGTGCCCACAGCTGTCATGCAGAATATCTTATCACATCGAACGAATGCGGGTGGGTTGGTCTGTCGCCTTTCTGTAAGTGCGTGTGAGCGTGTTAACATGAGAAATGTGGCTTGTGGTTAAAAGGGCACTGGAATAATAACTCTGGCACCTGCTCAGGCTCCCGTGCGTTGTTAAATGTCCCGCTACTCACAAAGTCAAATACAAGACAAGCCTAATGGCTCCCCAATGCTTGTCTTTATAAATGATGGCGTTAACTGTAACTCTCTTAACACCGTAGCACTTTGTGGATCAAATACAATACACATTGCTGCGGTTTGTGTGTGTCCCATTAAAGGTGTCAAGTTCAACTCGGCAGTGCTTTAACTAGTGAAGTCTCTGTGGACTTTTTTAGCTTATTTGCTTCAAAAATTGTTTGAAAGCGGTAATGGAAAATGGAAGTTTTATTTTATTTTTTTTCCAGCTAAATAAATTGCCAAGGCAGACATCCTGGTCTCCTGTCAAAGCAGTTCTGTCAGTTTTTGTGCTGTGTAAGTCGTCATCATCATGAGAACAACTTACAGAAGGGATTAGGCAGCAGGTTCCTTCGCCATTATTTAAACCATTATTAGGACTTTTTATTGTTTTCAAAGTGAAGCATCAAAGCTCATTTATTGAAATTAACTTTTTTTTTTGCTTTTAGGCTACGTTCACACTGCAGCCTGAAGTGACCCAAATCCGATTTTTTTTTTTTCCGCCCTCATGCAACCTGTATCCAATCTTTTCATGACAGTCCGAACAACACAGATCGGATTTTTTTCAAACGCGACCCAGGCCGCTTGGATATGCGGTCCTAAATGCCATACGTATCCGATCTTTTCGAATGCGACGTGCATCTGTACGGCCATGTCGCATTCAGCAGACCTGCAATCTTTTTTTTCTCCTCGATATGAGTGATATGTGAAAATCTTTGATTTGTATCACTCAGATTTTGGGGGAATGGCTCCGCCCTTCAAATGTGGACTTTTTCACCTTTTAAAGGTAGAACTTATTAATTTCACTAACATGAATTAATGCATACAGTACCATTAAAAAGTTTGGACATTGTGTGAGACATTTTTGAATGAGAGCTATGTCACCTAGTCTTTAGCTTCTAACTTTAATTTCCCTGTAAGCAGATGCATAGTCACACATCTCTTAATATTACTCTATGAATACAGATCATGAAAAACTGAGACATATTATTTGCAGGCCTATATATTAATACATTTTTATATATGAGCACCCTGTCACCCTGACAGGAGATCTGTGATATTGTTAGCGTTGGTGCCACTCGACGCCATTCAGATGAATGAGCTCAACCCTCATTATGATTTCGGTGGATGTTGGAGGGAAAATGTTAGAGAGATTGGTTCCATAGCAGAACCTAATTGATTTATAATGCATCAGCTTGGAAAGCAACGAGCAGTTCCTCACATGGATGAACATCGGCTTAGGGCGTGGTGGAGGGCATGTGGAGGTTAGCAGAAGTGTGGATTGGAGGGCTGCATGAGATTGGAAATGTTCTGAGGCAGACTGCACTGATATTGGTCCGTGTTTTCTACACTTTGCTGTGGCAGATGAACGGAAAGGATGAACGCTCTAGCTGCAGATGAAAAAGCGAAGGATGGTGTTCCTGATAGGTTGTTGGTGTTGGCTCCGAGAGCACTTACATTTACTTCTGATCAAGTGCAGCAGCTCCCGACTGTTAAAAAAAACACACACACCTGTACTCTCCTGATGGTCTAATAGTGGGATAATGAAAATTGGCCTTGAACATAAATTGTGGATGATTATTGAATAACAATGCCGCATCATTCTTTTCCCCCTTTCCGTGCATAAGACAATTTGGTGTTCCTGCAACCGAATTTCTCTTATTTTTTCCAGTAGCATTTTACCCACTATGCCCACACACACTGCATGGCGATGTTTCCACAGCCCTGCTGATGGACTGATGCATTGCTTGGGACTGCGAAACTATCAGAATTGTCTTGTTCTCTCTGAGTGTCATGATTCAATGTAGGGCTTGAGAAGAACGCGATGTGGGGAAACCTTTGGTATGAGGTCAAACGCTGTTAATGCTGTTTGAGTTTAGAGTGGGGTTTTTTTTTTTTTCCCCAGCTTTGGATGAAACTGAGCGAGTCTTGTTTAGCAGTGAAAGAAAAGCACAGGATTTGCGAACTGCTGTCATTTCAGCCTGTGAAGAGTTTCCTCAGCGTACATTCACAAACATCATTTTAAGTATTTGCCAGTAGCTAACTTGCACTGACTAGATGAGGCCTCCGCGGCGCAGTGACGACGGTAGATGGGTGGCCGATGTCTCCGTGTTCGGTCGAGATCCCACTCCCCAGACCTGCTGCACTACTTTTAATAGCGAAGCTCAGAGCTGTAAAGGAACCTCGTTTATTAGGATTCAGCCCACTTCCTGACATGCTGTGAAGGAATAGATAAGAGCGGCGGGAACGTGGTCTGAGTTAAATAAATAAACAGATCATGCGCCAAATAATTAACCTCTCAGGGTCTTTGACATGCTCTGAAAATGCTTGGAGGTGGGGTGGGGGGGTGGGTATAGAAAATGGAGGGGGAGAACTCTCACATTAGACTCATCCTTCCACCCTGGTTAGCTGTTCTCTATGCATCGCCAAGGTTAACCTAGCCATTCAGATGTTCCTTTATAGTGCTCGTGATGTGATTTTTATTAAAGACTGATCTAGATCCCCCCCCCCAAAAAAAACCCCACTAATATAATTTATATATAAGTATGAAATGTTTCAGAGCCTGAGGGCTTTTGATTTCTGCCTGATGATCCACAGTGAGGTGGTGGTGAACTGAGAAAAGTAAAACTGAAAGTTTGAATCACACATTCAGTGGCATGTCTGATAATTAATTTTGAAACGCATTCACTTTAAACATTGTTATTCTTGTGGTTGTTTTAATTTAATCAGAAGGCAAACGATACAGTGTGCTTTCAGTTTGTAAAGTTTCTCTCCGGAGCCAGTTGAATTAAATAGATGCACAATGCGGGCTTTAATACAGACAATATGAATGTCCTTTATTTCATTCACGGTCAGTCCTCGGTCATCATTTTATATGGATTTCAGCCGTTTCAGTTCCTATTCAGGAACCAAGGTCAGAGAGAAAAGCCTCAAGATACCGATTTTTAATCTGCGCCAGTATTTTCAAAATAACTCCCAATTAGCTGAGGGAAAGAGTTTTAGTGGCTAGCTGTTTTCTCATGGAGAACTAACACAATAATGAAAATCAGCAGAGTTCTAAGCCTCTTATATCTCCCCTCATTCCGAGCCCTCCTTCAGCCTTTAAATTGCCATCATTTGACAAAGTAATCAACATTGTTTTAATTAAGTTGTCTAACTAAGCTCAGATGCATTTTCCTCTCCCTATTACCACTCCCCCCCCCACACCATAAAGTGTCTCACATCACTTCCTCACTCCTCTCTTTACTTAGACTGTCCATACAAGTAAGTCGGAAATCATTTTTTCTATTGAAACTTTGAGATTCTCGTGCTAGAACGCTTGTGTAAAATACATTAGGCGGTGTAAGGCAGGGAGTGTTACTCTCTGAAACTGAATATGGCGTCTCTGCAACATTAAATTATGTTTCAAAAATCTCCTGTATACGTGCAGCGATTAGAGAGTTAAAACTGTGAGTAAAGTTGAACTCAAAGGCGGCGCCGTCTGCTGTTTTGCTATGGATTCATCGGCGTCATCCACGGCGGTGCTGCATTTGAGCTCCTGTGTCTTGTAGCTCTCGTTGCTTGGACTGTAACAACCGCAAACTAGATTTCATTTCAAGCTGTCGCGCCTGCTATTTACAGCCTACAAGTTGCAATAAAAATATAATGTATTATTCAGCAGACTACTATTTACTTTATGTGTTGCTTGCTTCAGTAGTGCAGAGAAAGTCGTATACACTAGCTTTTTCTATTAATTGGACCTCTGCCACTGAATTAACTGAGACATGCAGCTCTTCTTTGTGTCACATAATAAGGAATCACTGTACGCAGGTACTGAATTTGTTAACACAGAGAATAGACTCGACATGATATCCGTGTGATTTTCTGTGTACGTTTTTACTTCATTTAGGTAAACAGCTTTCACTTCTTGTTTTTCGCATGAAGGACACCGGGCTATTTTCTTCAAGTGCAAGTCGGCTTTTATCCCCGTTCCTGTTTACCCTGAATCAGAAGCATACTAATTAGGTGGCGTGGGGACATTTTCCAAAACATATTGTGGCAGACAGTTATTAACAAAGGCTTTAAAGAAAAATGTACTCATTCTTGACTGTTGCGTTTTTGTTTTTTTTTAACCTGATGCGCTTTGATAAAACTAATCAAGCATCATCAAAAATATATTTTTTTGACATGTTCAAAGAAGATTTTTAACCGTAATGTCATCAACGGTGGCGTACATGTTCATGAATGTTTTCTCTGCAGATGATTAAGCACGTGCACGCAGAGAGGAGCCGGGTGTAATTTTATAGGCTGACATGGCACCAGTGACTAAAGATATTTATTTAAATCTCCCTAAAAGATGGCAGGATCAGTCTGGATCTATGACTGATTTTTTTTTTTTTAAGATTACATTAGAAAACTATTTCCTACGGAAATCCAAAAAGTTTATTAGTAAAATGATCCAGAGCACCCTCACATCTTTGAAATTTTTTTCTTCAATATATATATATATATTAATACATGTATTATCTGAATTCAACTACGACATGGTCTAGCCGTGCTTATAAATATTTGTAATTGTGGCATATGGGTTTGATAGATTATCTGTATAATCAGTAACACCACAAAATGAATCATCTTTTGCATTTTTATGAATGCAAGTTGATATCCAAGGGATATGAAGACTCTGAGGACGACGTTTTCCTTCTCCAATTGGATGAATAAGAGCTGATGCTAAATTATTTTTATGTTTATTACAGTAGGCTTCCAAGACATAAAAGAGAAGAAAGGCCTCTGAGTTTAAACATATTAATTATCTTACATTAACTTTTTGCACAGTGCTTCCAGCATCAGTAATATTCCTGCCACTGAACAGCAACATGTATCAACTGTCTGTTAACCCTTCAACTGAGAGCATATTTGGGGTGATAGATACTGATGCTTGGGGTGGTTTTTAATAATATTTTGGAACATGAGGAGCCTCGTGAAGGTGAATGTTTTTCTCTCTCTCCCAAGAGACGCAGCGCCCCCTCAGCGGGCCATCCTCAAACCAACCCCTGCACCCTCTTCCTACACACTCCCACTCTGTGGTCTGCCAATAAGTGCCATCTTAAACCAATTAATGGGAGTTGGAAATAGGTTTATTAAGCCCTCCCAACCACAAGACAACACTGACTTACTGACAGTGTGCAACACTGTGCTCAAGAAACGCGCGCTGTACAAGTGCAAGTTTTGTGCACCTTTATTCGCAGACAGGCATGAGCACCTTAAACGTTAAATTGTGTTAAGGATAAAACATACTCTTCTTTCATCTCAGAAACTAGTCCGTGTAGCCATTTGATTGTGAGGCATTGCATTAAATAAATGTCGCCAAAGAAGCTTGGGAGTGAGTTATATTTTCCTCCATGTGTTTCCACCGGAGGAAGAGCCCGCCGCTGTGATTTCATCCGACGTCTTAATGAAGAGTGCTTCATTCATCTGTGACTGTGGCTACAAACCGAGTTACACTCCGTGACATAGTGGGAGTGGGAAGGGCCAAGTTAGAAAGAGGCCCCCTGTTGCAGCTTTTAAAAGCGATGAGAGGCGCGCGTGTGATTACAGACTCCACCTGCTGATTTTGTATTCCTCCCACTATTCATGGATTCGTCCCCTCTTCTCTTCTGACAGCATCCGAGCTGCACCAAAGCTGCCTGAATATTTCACTCGTTTCTTTTTTGTTTTTCTTTCCTCCTCCTTATCTTTCCATTTTCCAAATTTCACCCTCACTGGCTCAGACTTTGGCTCATGTTCTACAAAATGCTCAGGGCTGTTTCAGTGCCAAATTGTCTCGAGCGCCTTTGGATACACTTGCTTTCCTCATTGTCAACTGGTAATAACGTGATCTCTATATGGCTGTTATCTGGAGCCGGCCATCCATTCCAGAGATCTTTGCATTTGCTTTTGGCATCAAAATGCCTTCTTGCTATCTTGCGTCCACAATGACCTCAGTTTGTAAATTCATTAGCCAGGGCCGGGCTGACTCGTCAACAGACATGGCACATTTCATATCGAGGAAAGCAATGCTGCTGTATAAGCTCTAACTTTTTTTTTTCCCATTTCAAAGATTAAAACTACTACCGTAAGCTCTTACGAGATCATCTTGAGCTAGCAGAAACAGGGAGAGTTGAGAGAACTTTCAGTTTCTTTGAGATCAGAATATGGTACAGATTATAGTTGTACCTGTCAGAAACTGAGTAAAATTGGTCACAAAAGAGGTGCACAGAAAACCACCTTGCAATTGCTTTGGTCACTAGTAGATTGCTGCAGTAGTCCACAGTTTGCTTGTCTGCAAATATTCACCTACAACTCTCTAAGTGGCAGTGAAACTTTGAAAAGTGCAACATGTTGGCTGCTGCAACAACCTCCAGCAACCATTCGCCAACCACTCAGGGAATACACATTTTTCCTTCATGACTGGAGATTGCCGGGGGCATCGCCGACCAATCTCTTGGCCTGTGTGACTAAGGCCTAATCTGTATACGCTGTCCAAGTACAAGATGTTAATACCAGATGTAAGTGGGGTAACCATATTGTACACGCTTTTAAAGTTGCTGGCAGTTTTCATTGAGGTGATGCTAAAAGATTTTTGCACTCCCACAATCTTTAAACCCACGGGCTAGTGCGCTGATTTAGCTTCCAGGGGAAATGGGCAATTTTTCGGGGTTTTCAGTGAACCAGATAACAGATATCCAGTTTAAGGTTTTCTGTTCCATATTCACTAGCTTGCACTAGCTTCAAAAAGCTAGGAATGAGCTGAAACTTCACATATCATTGTTTTGATATTGTTTTTCAGCAAAAGAGGTCACACTTTTGGTCTCCATGCAGACTGTTTACCTGCAATGGAGGCCTGCTCAAACATGATTGGTCAGCTGAACTGAAAAACTGGAGCAAAATATATAGAGTCAACCATTTGGTTTCTGTTTTGTAAGAAACATTTTTGCTCATATCCAGTATACATAGAGCAGGTTTTCCCCATGTACATCATTTCAGGTTAAATGTGTATAAAAGCAGCTTTTTCTTTCTCTAGTGCAGGGCATGCACCCTTATACACATTGGAGACTTCTCTGGCCTGTTAACAGATATTCAGCGAGTAACTGCAGGTAGAGTAATTCTGCACACTCACTTTTCTCCCAACATTTTTCTGTCAATAATACTGATAAAGGAGAAAGCGGTGCATCGTCGGTAAACTTAATGATACATTGTACCGTGACCCTTTAAAAAAAAAAACTTCTTTCTGCTTGCTTTCCACATAGTCAATAATAAAGTTTCTGGCAAACAAATTAACTGACAAACTTATACCCTTGGCTAAAGCCTTTATGTTTACAAAAAGGTGATTCCACGCTAGAAATGAAGAACATATTTTTAATGAAACTGCTTTACAAAGTCTGAATAAACCTCCCACACATAATTAGCCTATTGCCCTTGAATTTGGAGCTAGTTTTTGTAGTCTGTACTTATGTTTGAAAAAAATAATAGGAGATAAATTTAACCACAAAAATCAACTACCGTATCTGTTTTAGAAAGATGTTAAAGTAGAAAGAAGATTATTTTAGTCACGAGACGTGGCACCAAAAAGTCACTGCTCCTGTCACTCCATTGCTAAGTAACACTTTGTTCACGTGTGCATGTGTACACAATACACAATACAATTATTTATAAGTTTAATTTTATTAACATTCCACTTTGGCATTAAGTACCTTCTTGCATGAGGCAAACAAGTTCATGAGAATCATTGTGGATCAGAAATAATTAGCTATTCTCAGATATAATTCAATTTGTTTCCTTGGTTCTTCTTCCGTGAAATAAACAGTGCATACATTAATTATAGCAACTTTATTTAATTATTGTGGTTTCATTATAATTTAATAATTTTGTACTATGAAAAGTTCATTGTTGGAGAATATTTAGTATAATGAATAATAAAGGTTTCTGAACAGAAGGTTAAAAATAAATGCCAGGTAATTTTTTAAATTATCAGTGAATTAATTCAAATCACACTGAACTGACCTGAAACTAATTGTTAAAATATTTTGTTCAGTACTGTCTCCTTCCCCTCACCCCCAACTGGTTGCAGCAGATGGCTGCAACCAGAAATTGTAGCTTTGGGTACTTTGTTACTAGCAGCCTTTCACAAAGCCACATTCTTTGTTCTCGTTTCTTTATTTGATTCAATGAAAAATGCCAAAGACGACACCGTTAGACAGTCATAAAATGGCAGCGTTGCACCAGCAAGGTAATTCCCAAAAAGCTGTTAGCCAAAAACTTAAAATATCTCGTCTTGGTGTGCAGGGTGTCCTTAAAAATATCTGAGGACACTTGACAAGTGGAGGACAAAAGAAGTGTCAGGCATAAAAACTTGTCTAACAAAGACCTGAAACAAAATCCAAGAAACACATCTGGCTCTTCAGTTGATACATCTACTGTTCACTGAAGCTTCACCAGAAATTCATTAGAAGAGTGGCTATCAAGAAGCTGTTCTCAAGGAAGTGAAATGGGGGAGAAAAGGCTGAGGCAGCCAACATCCAAAGAATGGAGAATTATTCCTGAAGGCTATTTAAAGAAATGGCAAGAAGGCTTGCCTAAGAGAGTTCAGACTGTGTTTAAAAAATAAAGGTGGTCATATCAAATATTGAGTTTCAAGTTTGCTAGTATTGTACAAACTTTTTTTTGGCTTATACAGTATGTGTATTTCTTTATATGTTTGCACATGTTTCAATAAATCGCTGCACCGATTTCCCATTTTTCACTCAAAAGATAAAGAAATGAGGCATGGCTCAAGACATTTGCACGGTATCGTATACGCAAGAGATTCTGTTTTTTATTTTTGTTTGTTTTTTTGTTTTTATTGGCACGAGTACTTCCACTGAAAATGATTAAAAATTAATATGTGTGAGTGTATGTGTTTCAATTTCAAATTCCTGGCAAGGAAATCGGTTACCTCAACACCAGTGCCAAGTGCAGGGTTGTCAGGTTTGATATCCTGTCATTGCATCAGCTCTCTCTGTTAATAGGTTATTTCTTCAGGTTAGGGTGCCAGACCAAAAAAAAGAAAAAGAAAAAGGAAAAAAGCTTTAAACTGTTAATTAAAACAGAAACACAACATCTTTACTCTAAAACCGCCTCAGTCAAACCCACTATTTAATTCCAGGTGTTTGTCTGAATCTTGTGATTTCCTCTAAAGTTGGCTTGCTTAGTGCGGCCCAGGGGAACCACTCTGCTGGCTCTATTTTCACTGTGTTACTCTTCTGGCTTATTCTTCAACACTCTGATTAGTAAAGACAACATTAGTTCTCTCATGGGACCCTGAACCTCTGGGCATGTTAGTTCTTGTTTATGTTGGCTTGGGATCATTGACGGATCAAAGAGAGTGCACGATCGCTTGAAAGGCCACATGCTTTTTATATTCTAAAAGGCTATGTTTATAGTTTTCAATCGGGAAATTAATGAATAAAAGTAAAAATAAACAAAAGTAATTGAGGGCTCTTTAATAAACTATAACCTCTAGATGCAACCCTCATAATGCACATCATCAGCAAACCTTATCTCCCCTAACAAGTTGCCAGTGCAGATCCCTATCATCAACTTATCAACCGCATGCAGATACATGGTCATGTTTGCTATGGGGCAGTAAAGACCTTGCTGTGGTGTGGACACAGCCAAGTGCACTGTGGTGAGTGATATGCTAATAACGGTCTTTTTTGGATCATGGCCAAAGTGACTAGAGATCAAACAGAAGCACAAAAAGCAGCCCTGAAGCTTTAGGCTGCAGTTTTCTGTTTTTCTGTCATATTTACCCACAATTCCAGGTTGCATTAGCATGTTCATTGTATCTGGTTATCTTGCCTGGATAATGCAGGTTGATCAAAAGATATGTGGTGGTGGTCTGGTGAACATTAGAGATCTAAGCCAAGTGCACTCTGAATAATTTGGACAGTTCTTATGAAATAAATCTGACCAACATACTGTAGATGTTGAAAGGATACCTAACCTCACCACTTCCTTTTACATCTCAACCTGCTCATTAAAAAGCTATACATAGCTGTATAGGAGTGATGTGCAAAGGGCTCTGAGGGGACCATCCATGTTCTGCACTATGTAGATTATATGGCATAGGGGTATGGTTGAACTACCGCTACTGGCAGTAAGTTCCACTAGTAGTTACATTTGCCATAAAAGCGATTATGTTAAATAAGCTGGCAGGTGTCTTAAGCTATCCTTTTATCGCCACCTTGAAATCTTTAAACAACAGACTTCTAAAACTGAGTTGCCTCCTTCCAAAGTTGCATTGAGCTTGAGTTCAGCTACAGGCTGACACAGACTCTAATCATGCTGGAGTTGCCAAGGGCTTGCATTGCAAGGTCAGTTTTAAATACTATAGAATCAACAGCGGAAGTCTCGCTCCTCTTGTTTTATGACTTTCTCAGATAACAAGCTGGCTCTTTACTAACACCTCCCACATTACAGATTGTGCACACTGATCATTAAATAACCTGTTTCCCACCTGTTGGCTTCTTTAGAGGTTGCAAGGCTTCCTTCATCAGATTAGTTCACCTAGGTCCTTTGGATTGCTAGTTTTGTCTAGTTAAAAATAAGAGTGACCTCAAATAGCACAGCTCTGTTGATTATACTGGCAGTTTTTTTTTCTGACTGACTCTGGCTGGTTGGATCATTTTAACACATTGCCCAACACTCCTTTAGTTTAATACTCTACTGTATTTTTGTGGTTGTTTTTGCATGTTGCAGAACGTTTGTTGAACCTATGGCTTTTCCCTGATTGCACCAGTTGATGGATAGGGTGCTTAAAATTGTTGCACAGCACTGTACGGTTAGAGTTTAGAAGCAATGCATCTCAGGGACACAAACCTTCCATTCACAGCTCAACCGCTGATGTGTCAAAATTGCTTCTTCCAGCCAGGGCCCCACATGACTCCCTACTGTCAAGCCAAATCCTGTGCCTTCACCTTTACAAAGTGCAAATGGGGATGTACTGTAAGAGCTAGAGGCTCAACAGCTTTGTTACCAAGGAAACTTAAGTTGAAAGTCTGCTTCTAGCTGTCCACAGGGACACAGAGCCTTACTTCACAATCCTGCCATTGACAGAGGTATAGTGAAATTGCTGGAGACTGCCAGCAGAGTCCCTTTAATGCTTGTGTCCAGCAGTGGACCAAGGATAATAAACAATTTTCCGTGCTGATTCTCAGCGTTTTCCAGAAGGGTAATTTAACCATATGGCATTAAAGCAATAGGGCTCCAGCAACTGTGCTTTTTCCACAACTTATACCTCTGTCAAAACAGCTCATTTTCAAATAAGGTCACATCGTTCCAGCTTCATAGTTTAACATCAAAAGCACATATAGATTATGGTTGAAGGTTATTAAAGCAATTCCATCTTATATCATCACTTAATCATGTTATTTGGAGATATCAAGTTGTTATCTTGTAATCCCCTAATTATCTCATCAAGGTCCTCACTTGTAACTTCTAAAGCCTGTTATCCTGAGATAAGGGTTTAATTATAGTGTTATGTGGAAGCATCAGCTGTGGTTTTATTGTGCTCATAATATAAATGTTGTGTCATCTTATGGGCACTGTAGAGAGTAAGGGACTTACACATATAATTGTTAACACCATTTTTATTCAATGATAGAACAGTATTTCTGATAATGAAATGGTTGATCACTAGAGTTCAAAAAATTCTCAATTCTCATTTTTCTTCATGTCTTGGATTCCTAATAGTCCATATTTTGCATGTTTTTTGCACAATGCAAGTCTAATTTGATATAAATTAGATATGTGAGAATAAAACACAAGCCATAGAGTAAAAACAAATGTTTAGAATCTAAAAGTTTAACAGATTGCATTAATTTACTTGGTTACATTCTACCACACAGTTTGAGTGAATAGATTATAAATTTGGAAGTTTATGCAATAGCTATTTAGCTATGGAAGGCGAGAAATATTCATTTTTAACTGCCGCTTTTTAGTATCTCTGTTATTTTGTTGGAAGGGATGCCACTATCATCTAGAATAGAATAGAATAGAATGCCTTTATTGTCATTATACAGGATGTACAATGAGATTGGATGTAATTTCCCTTAGAGGATGGCAGTAAAATACAGTAGAGGTACAATTTTTTTATGCAAATGCAATCCATAACATTACACAAACCTCTGTACAAACATGTGGAATGTCATCACCACAACTACCCTAAGCACACATGGTGTTAAAGTTTCTTAGACATCCCCATTCATGACACAACATAGCTGTTTTTCATCATTATTTATCAGTAGTACTAGTTAAGCATTACTTGTTAAATATATAGATCAACACTTACACCCTGCTGTTCATCAGATACCCTGCTGGGATAATAATCTGGCCAAAGGAGGAGATAGAAGCCACTGACATCAAGACAAGAAAGCTCTTTACCATCCATCACCCTGAGACTGTACGTTAAGTGGAAGGAAGGAAGCCGAGGACTAGTGAACGCCAGAACCACTATCCAGGACGAAACAACAAAGATCCATGAGTATATCAGAAAGATGGCCACAAGTGACCATGTGCTTAGTGAATACCTCAGGCAGCAGAAACCTAAGAAAAAAGAGGAGCAAGAACAGGAAATAATGTGGATTGATAGGCCCCTGCACGGCATGTACCACCTCTAGATAGAAGAAGTGGCTGATATCGAAAAATTCTACCAATGGCTGGAAAAAGATGGACGAAAAGACAGCACAGAGGCACTAATCATGGCAGCACAGGAACAAACGCTAAACACAAGATCGATAGATGCTGGGGTCTGTCACACCAGGCGAGACCCCAGGTGCAGGCTCTGCAGCGATGCCCCCTGAGACAATCCAGCACATAACAGCAGAATGCAAGATGCTAGCAGGCAGGGCATACATGGAGCGCCATAACCAAGTGGCTGGCGTAGTATACAGGATCTGTGCCGAGTATGGCCTGGAAGTCTAGAGGTCAAAATGGGATATGCCCCACTTCATCAAGTGCCCTACTGAGGTCACCTGAAGTAAGGTGTGAGTGGGAGTTGAGGTGCCTGGGTTCGGTTTTAGAATCAAAGAAGCCTCTTGAATGAGAGGTGAAACACCTTCAAAAAAATTAAAGAAGTCCAGGCCCCTATTTTAAAACTTAAGAGACTAATGGTCCCCTGGTAATCGGAACACTTGGGACAGTGACCCCCAAACTGGCAGAGTCCAGCAGGGTCCAAGATTCTCTGTAAACAACGACAGCCCATAGAACGAGTGACTAAGCCCCCAGTCACACGGGCCTAGAGACCGATCTGCAACCATCTGGCAACCACTGGTCATAAGGGCAAAAATTTGTATTCTCTGAGTGATTGGCAAGCTGTTGCTGGAGGTTGCTGGCAGTCACTCTGAAATTAATTGATAAATCCCCAGTCACACAAGTCTAGAGACGGGTCAGTGATCCCCTGGCAACTGTAGGTTACTAGGGGAAAATGTGTATTCCCTGACTGGCCAGTGAGTACTTGCTGGAGGTTTCTGGGTGAAATTGGTGTGAGGAGATTGCTGTGGTTTCTTGGAACTACAAGAGTGGTAGTAAACCTGGAAAAAGTGCAATGCGAACAGAGAACGTTTGGTTTCAAAGTAAAAGCTGTCTTTACCGCAGAACCAACTTGTTTGAACTTTTACTTTGAAATGGTCTCCATTTCCAGTTTGTTTTGTACTGCGATTAGTGGGTGAGCGTTTGCAGATAAGTTGGCGTCCTCCATGAAAACTACAGGCAACTGTGACAACCTGCTAGTCACCAAAGTAAGCCACAAGGAGATTACAATTTCCTCAAGTCTAGAAAAGTTCCTCTGAGACAAGATAAACAGGAGACCTGTTTATGGCTTCTTAGGGGCATTTAACAACCATAATGAGAATGTCCGTCTTCAGACTCGGAGAAGCACTGCACTCCTCTGAGTTTCATCTGGGCTTTTCCTGCCACTACATTTTATGAAGCAATGCAGTGTCTGGGAATCCAATTCATTTTCTCCTTTACATGCTAGGTAGGTCTGAAGGAGCCAGTGTGAATAAGGAGCTATTTGGATTTTTTTCCCCCACCATCCAACTTTCCCATTACCCGGGCCTTCACCTCTTACCGGCCGACTGACAGCGTCTTGCACCCTTAATTCTGACAAGGGTTAAGAATCATTACATGTGATGGAGCCAGCAGGCTGGCTAGCTATAGCACCCCCTCCTCTTCTAACATTCATTAAGCCTCCCAGAAGAAAAGACAGATTAAGGTAGCCTTAACTGGAGCATGTTTTACCCCCACACATTATGTCAAACACTAACCTTTTCAGCTGAAACAAACAAAACAGTGAGCGCAAGTCCTAACAGGGGATGTTTGCCCGCTGGCAATTGTATTTTCATGTGTTTTTTCATAAGTACAGTTTAAAAAGTAGGTGGAGATGGCTGTTAGGAAAGGGGCAACAGGGAGGAAGCTGACATGACTGAAGACAAGCACTTACAGCTAACTGTGTTATCCCTGGTGAGGAATATAGCAGACTGTCTTCCCTCGGTTAGCAGGAGATGTGTGCTATGTGAAAAACAGCAGAAACAGTTAGGATTTCAAGATGTAGTTAAAAAGGTGGAGGAAATATTTGACTTTATATTAGAGTTTTTTTTTTTTTCCTGATTTAGCTCTACTGTAACAATCTGTGGTGGAAGCTAATCTGTTTTTAAGCAGCCATGGCAGGAACAGATGACAAGAACAGCATTAATTTGCAGATGTAGCGAAGGAGAGTGAAACGTCTCTGATTTTTCCCAATTTAGTTTCTGTCTGCAGACAAACCATCAAAAAGCACCCACTTCCAGGTTTCTCATTCTCTGAGGGGAAAAAAAGATTTTGTAAAAGTTGTGAACAGAGCCTTAGAAGTCTGCAGAAATGATGTCTTGAGGAGTTGCAAAGTAAACATGCCATCAGCACGGGGTCTCTATACACTGCAACATCAAAAGATCTGACTCTCTTAGTGTGGGTTTTGTCATAGTCCAGTGAAACCCTTATTTTGACTCTCCAACAAATGCTAAAATATGTGCCATTACTTCTTTGTGTTTTGCTTCTGAACTTGCATTCATTTCTAAAACCTGTTTTACAGTCATGGGAATAAATACGATAAACACCTTAGAATATAAGAACAAGTGAGCCTTCTACTAAGGATGAGTCATGCAAGCTAAAAATATGGCGTTTGTTGTGAGCAACCAGTTGAGAACATGCAGCTTTTTATTGAAAGAAAGGCTTCACCTGCTGGGGACATTGTATGCAACTTTAATTTAATAGCAGCGTGCAAAAACACGTTCTATCACTTTCTTGTTAAAATGTTGGCCTGTTGTTGGCATTAGGCCACTCCAAAATCTTTTTTTTTCTATTTTTTAAGCCATTCAGAAGTGGGCGTTCTGGTGCTTTTCGGATCATCGTCCTGCTGCATAACCCAAGTGTGCTTGAGCTTCAGGTCATGAACTCATGGCCGGACATTCCCCTTCAACATTTTCTGGTAGAGAGCAGAATTCATGGTTCCATCAATTACAGCAAGTCGTCCTGAAGCAGCAAAGCTGCCCCAGACCATCACACTACCACCACCATGTGTTGGTATGATGTTAGTTTTATGCCTACAGGATGCAAATCTACCCCCCCCCCAAAAAAAAAACAAAAAAAACCCCAGCTTATTTCTAATCAGTGCACTGAAAACTTTCCCTAAAGCCTTGGGGCTCATCAAGGGAGGGCATTTAACAAGGCGGCAATTAATACTTCACATAGGTCCAGGTAGGCTTGGATAGCTTTTTTCCCTTAATGAAATCATCATTTAAAACTGCATGTATTTACTCAAGCTTTCTGACCTGAAACATGTAAGTGTGACAGATATGTAAAAAAAAAAAAAGAAACTCAGGAAGGGGGCAGATACTTTTTCACAGCATCGAAGATGCCAGGCTTCTCAAGATATGACAGGGCCTGATTATTCAAGACTTTGAATGTGAGGAGAAGGATTTTAAATTCAATTCTAGGTTTAACAGGGAGCCCAAGAAGATATAAGCCAGTACAGAGCAAATGTGGTCTCTCTCTCTCTCTTGCACATTCATTTTGGAAGAATATTACAAATAATCTATTTTGTTGTCTGGGCATAGGAGCTCACTGGGGCCATTGCTGAACAGAGACTAACATAACTTTGGGCTGTCACACTTATGGGTTGAGAAGTGTGTTCCAGCCTATGTAACTCACAGGACATTTGAATGTGTTTTTGACGGATATTCACAAATATCAACTCTGGCAGTTTTGAATGCATTTAAAATCCCTCTTCTCTCATGAGTTTGCCCCATATCGTCACATCTCCTTATTGTGGACTTAATGAGGTTAGCTTTGGTTGGAAGCCACACTTTACACTTTAGTGTTGTCTGTCTTGAGATCTACTTAGTGCGTTCATTCATTCGAGGATCTAGTTGTGTATTCCCTTTAATGGCCCTCCTGCATTACCACTGTACTTGTGCCGTCGTTTTCCCGCTGATGCAGAAAAATGCTCACCTTCACCGGCCGACTACAGTTTTGCAAGACTGATTCAGCTTGCACATCACTGGGTGGCCCCCTTTCCAATTATGGCTTCTATTTACAGTATAATTACAGTAATATTTTCCCACTATAATGTAATAAACTAGGAGATAAGCCTGCGGATATCAAGCTGTAGAGGGGATCACTAGTTCACCATTTGAAAAACCTAATTGTGTTCTGTGCAGTAGAGGCTTTTTAAACAGCATTTAAAAGCTAATCAAATCAAGGATTTGCCCAAAAAGGCATCTGGTGAGACAGCTTTTTATAGAGGCCTTTGCACAGCTTGTCTCTAATCTGAAAATGAAATTTTACTTTCAGCCGTCTGTTATCTTCTCTCGCTGTTGTGCATCAATGGTCTTGTCTTTTGTTCCAAATGAAATTGTTTTCTCATGCCTGTAATATCAGTAATCTTGCGCATTAAATTGCAAGTGAAAACAAAAAGCAAGACAAAGAGGACGACTTAGCTTAAAGAACATCCTGGCAGACACAGTGAAGGGACGAGGATCCTGCGTGACTGCTGCCACTTCTTTTCTGCCGCATGGTTAATAGCGGCAGCAGCAAGCCACTCAACGGTACAACTTACGCATATCACCTCGGACCAAACAAGCCCCTCGGCTTGAAACTCACAATTGGAAAAGATAGCCTAAACAGAAGAAAACAATAGTTATGTTTTTCAGATTGTTTTAAAGCTATAGTCGACAAAAGAGATACATCCTCTTTTCAGTTCTAAGGTTTTTATGTATCAAAACATAATAAAAATGATCTTGTTCCCAGCAAGTTGAATTAAATTATGTAAATGCAGCCTCGGATAAATAACAACACATGACATATTACGCTGTGTCGTTATTTATTTAACCAAAACTAAGTCTAAATGCAGACGGAGAAGCGAAAATTCAGTTCATTCTTACTACTTCCATAGAAATTAAGAGGCTAAGCAGCACCCAGGTGCTGCTAATCAGATTGCACTTCATCTAATTGATCACTGATCAACTGTGTGACCACCTCCTATAAAAGCAGAGGTTTGGGCAGTCTTGTTAGGTCTGGAGCATTCAAGCTGTGTGCTTACACTTAATGCCAAGGAGGGAAGCCATCAGCAATGATCTCAGAGAAGCAACTGTTGCTGCTTGCCCAGCCTGGGAAGTCGTTATAAGGGCATTTCCAGACAATTTGAAGTCCATCATTCGGCAGTGAGAAAGATTATTCACAAGTGGAAAAACATTCTGAACTGTTGCCAGTCTTCCCAGGAATGGATCTCTCAGCAAAGTCGCCCCAGTGTCAAACTGAGCAGTGCTCAGAGAAACTGTAAAAAGCCCAAGGGCTACGTCTCAGACTCTATGGGCCTCGGTTAGCATGTTAAATGTTAAAGTTCATGACAGTACAATTAGAAGAAGACTGAACAAGTGCGAATTGTTTGGAAGGATTTCCTGAAGAAAGTCTTCTCTCCACAAAGAACAATGCAACACAGCTTACGTAGGTTTGCAAAGTTGCATCTGAACAAACCACAAGACTTCTAGAACAGTGTCCTTTCGATGTCGTCTCACGTCTATGCAGTTACTGCCTTCAGCATTCATTTTGGCCATTATTTTTCCATCCATTCTACAGTATCTTGATTAAGTTACTCCTGCGAAGATACCGATGTTTAGCTACTCCTGAACATAGCATACTGAGCCCTTATTTTCTTCTTATCTCTCTGTTTCTGTATGGATTACCTGACCAATCATCCTAAGAGTAAAAGAGCTTTTCATCTCCAAAAGAAGGTTTCCAACTTTTTCCTCTTTGTCTTCTCACACTTATCTTATTTGGTTCAGCCTTTATTTACAAGGTTGTAGCTTTCAGTTCGTATTTACAGCTGTGAACTGACAGAGCCAAACGGGCTGACAGGGGAAATTAGCGATTGCTCCTCTTAGTTAACATATGTATTAGCATATGTGCATGTTTACTCATCTTTATTTATGAAAAGTGTTACCCCAGCATAACCGATTAGGCCTCTGATCAACTAATTATCCTAACTAAAACGCCCCGATCATAATTGTCTCATAGGTGTCCCAAAGAGGTAATTGGTTTCGGCAAGAGTTGGATCGTTAAGAAGCCAAAATGAACCTTTTATTAAAGCTGCCGAGAGCAGCTTTTTAAAGGGATGAAATCAAGTTTTTAAACATTCAAACACTCAAAAGCTTTGGAGTGTTTCTTAAAATTCTTTGGGAGAACTCTGACATACAAAATGTAGTATAGAGCTTAGTGACTTTAAAATGCAGAAGAATCTGAAAAAAGGAAACCCCAACCAACTGCAACGAGTACTGTTTATACAGTCCACTTACATTTTCTTCCACTTCTTACTAATCATCCTTAAGTGAAACTTCTCTTTTTGCGCTTTCATTTGAGTTATCAGGTACCAGAAAGTAAATCTTCAGACTTTGTGTTGTTAATGGACAAGCCGACAGCCTTAGGTTCCAGTTTTTAGTTTCCATCAGCTTTTTCATTTATTTTATTATATTTCCATCTATCCATTGTGAGCAACTTGATGAACAACCATTGTGTTGTAGTAAAGTGGTTACCACAGGAACTGTGTAGAGAATGTTTTGAAAGCAGTGGTGCAAATTCTGACAAATACGAAGACTCCTACAGAGTGATGCCTCCTCTAAGAATCTTAATGTGGTTGACTTGGAGTCAAGGACACTTTCGTGTCAAAGATCTGCAGCAGTGTTAAAAAAAAAATTAAAAAATTTCAGATTTTTTTTAGTCAGAGAATGTGCTTACATACAAGAAAAATTAATCAGTTTATGTATTTTGGTTTTGAGTTTTCAGATATTCAGGGTGATCTCAGTATTTGAGGATATCTGCATGTTTCGGCCCTGGACTTCTCTGACTGTGAGTTCATCATAGTGGCAGTACTGATTAGAGAGGATAAACACAATTATCTGGAGAAAATGTCAGATTTAGTGGTGTGACAAAAACCCGCTGTACCCCAACGTTTTGGTTGAGCACCAACTCAACGGACCCACACTGTTTTGGACTGTATACTGTCACCAGCTTCTTAATCCAGCAACTTTTGCATTGATCCACTACATGAGAGGCTTTATCGTCATGATGTCTGAATGAAAGTTAGTCTCAATCCTCACCCTTGTCTCTGCTGTCGTGTAGATGCTTTAGTTGTGTGAACATTTAATATTCTACAGGATCTACTTTGAATCTAGAACTACACTAGACCTCCCATAGGCGGTCAGAATGACTTCCGCCTTTGGGAATTCTAGTAGTTCTAACAATCCTGGGAGTTCTAGTCTTAAAAGCAGCAAGTCTTTGCGGGAAAACACTTGAAGAGTGATATGGTAACACATCAACAGTAGTTTTTCAAAAACAAGCCAAAAATGACCCCATTACCCTAACAAGAACCGAGTTCATCTGACCGACCACCTTTAGAATTATTTTACTGAAGGAAAGTCCATTTAAAAGAAACCTAAGTAAAGAATAAATGCAGAGAATGAGTTTCAAACATGCTTAATATACTGTACAGTAGTTTCAGCAACAAGAGCACAATTCTCAAACTCGGAACAAAACTTGTTATTATCCACTCAGGTAATCCTACAGCAGCTGGTGAAATCAATTCATCACTGTCCGTTCAGTCTGGCCAGTTCTGCTACTACTGACATCATCTGTGTCCTAATGCCAGCCCTGATCAATCCCCACTTAGTCCAGATACTTATTCCAGATAGGATCCTGTGTAAACATTATAAATGCCCATATTAGAAGCTTTTCATCTTATAACATAAATCCAAGTATCTTTCTGATTCTTTGAACTCCTCATGGTCTGCAGTTACTAATACATCACTATATAACTTTCCCAAACCGCTTTCTCGTCTTAAAGTAATAATTAACAACTAACCAGCAACCAACAGGAACCCAGTAAGCAGACCTCAAAAACCATCTGCTGATGTACACATCAAACCAGCAGGTTAGATTACTGTAATGCTCGATTTTTCAGATTATCTAAAACATCAGTAGGATGACTTTAGCTCGTTTAAGTCCTTACAGGCACGCAAACATTTGATCATATTACCCCAGTGCTGAGATCACTTCATTGGCTCCCTGTGCAATATAGAACTACCTTTAAAAATACTTGTATTAGTTCACAAAGCTCTCAATGATTTGGTCCCCCTATGACTTACTTACCATCTGCAACCCAGTCAGACCTCTCAGGTCATCAGGTGCAGATCTTTTAAATGTTCCTAGGATTAGATCTAAGTGTGCTGACGGTGCTGACCTGAGATCAATTACAATTATGTATACATTTAAAAACAGACTCAAAACCTTTTTGTTCACACAGGCCTAGGTATTGTTGTATTACTAGGTTTTATTATATTTTTGCTGTTTTCACTGCCTTGAGGCATCGTAAACCTACACGGGTTTTTATGTTTCTATCT
This sequence comes from Pterophyllum scalare, assembly GCA_024447675.2. NCBI lineage: Eukaryota > Metazoa > Chordata > Actinopteri > Cichliformes > Cichlidae > Pterophyllum > Pterophyllum scalare. Next base: position 44,122 of record JAMQGT020008585.1, read on the forward strand.
TCTGTGTTAAGCACATTGGGTTTGCATGTAATGAAAAGTGCTTTATAAATAAAATTGCCATTGCCACTGCCAATTCAAGGCTGAGAATTGCAAAACCAATTGGCCTCAATTTACATAGCCTTTCAGTCCAAGCGGGCATTTTGTTCAAGGCTTCATTTTAGGATCTGTAATTTCAAGGTTGATCTGTCTGGAGAGACATGCCCCATAAAAGTCAATTCAGACACCTCTGCACAGGGCTCCAGTGAATGATTAAATCTCATATGATGTGAGGAGTTCTAATCAACGATCAACCGTGGATCAGTACTGTTTTCTCTTACTATCTCTTGGAGACTTCTCTTAAATGTTGAATGGTGTGGGGCCAGCGATCCATCTCTGTTGGTGCATTATTGATTTCGCAACCTCATGGTACCTTTCTGCTGATCGAGTTTGTATGTCTAAAGCAAACAGCTGCCTTGTAATATGTAACTGAACCAAGTAGAGGGCACAGCCA
>JAMQGT020008586.1:0-23608 GCA_024447675.2 Pterophyllum scalare
TATGGAAAGGCGCCTGTATTATGCAACCATTCGCACTCAGTTCAGTGACTGACAATACTGAGTGTATTTTCATAATCTCCTGCCGGCCGCCCTTTATAAGGGCTAACAATTTAAATAATGAACTATTCATAGTTCAAAAATAAAAAAATGTATTTGTAAAAGGGTTTGGAGCACGCTTTTAATGTTTTGAAATATGAAGCTGTTGCCATTCAGATCCGGTTTCAAGTTCGTTGGTGCTAAGAGGCATGGAAACAACAAAACACACACTTCAGTGATTTAAGTGATCAGACGCGAGGAGTGGGTAACTTTAATGAGAGTTCAAAAGATGACTTAAAAGGTTAATATCTTATCTGTGTGTGTGTGTGTGTGTGTGTGTGTGTCTGCGTGCGCGCGCACGAACACACTGGCGGGTGCGCGTGTACCCAGCGGAACATAAATCATTTTCAGGATCACTTTTTCCTCCCCTCTTGGGCTAAGAAAGGATCTCAGAGCTTCCATCAGCTCCTGCGCTTCATTTTATAATCCAACAGACAAACAGACTGACATGTGCACGCTATTCTTTCATGTTTCCCTCTGTGTGAACAAAGATGACGCACACCTGGTGGAGGTGACCCCTCTGTGTCTCACTAACGCGCACACACAAACACACATGCCATTCTAGGTTGTCTTAAAAATTGATTTTAAACTTTTAATATGTTTAGATCTCCAAAATTTCATATTTCACTTGTTATACCCTTTTACATTTTCCTGGAAGTGGGGGGTTTATACTTGTGTGTGTGTGTGTGTGTGTGTGTGTGTGTGCGTGTGTGTGTGTGTGTGTGTGTGTGTGTGTGTGTTTGTGAATTAGGGGAGTGGGGGGGGTGTGAAGCAGTGCAGCTGTTTTAATCAGTCTTTTAAAAGGAGGCTAGTAAAAAACATATAGCTGCTAATATAGCCATTCAAATTCTTTCACTTGTTTATTCTTAAAGACTTAAAAATAAGAATTTTGATTTAACATCCTAAATCAGCCTTTTGTCCTGCCATGTCACCAGAGTTGGCATTTTGTCACTCCAGAATTTATTGCGCCAAATGGCTGCATGGTTGTTGACGCTGACTGGTTGTTGTCCATGCAGCTCTCAATGAGGTAAGAGAGCTACATGTCCACAGACACAGCCTGCCTTCAAAGCTTTGTAATAACCCAGCAATAAATGTGTCCCTGTGTGCTCTGGCTTAAAAGCAAAATGTGGGTGGAAATGAAATGAATGCCATTATTCAAATTTATGATCTAATTGTATTGGTGTTTATAGTGTGCTTCCTTCCCAGAAACCTATACAAATGTTACACAAAGAGGCCCCTTTTGTTCTCCTTTGTTTTGTTACACACCATTTGTCATCTTTCTCTTTTTTTCCTACAGTGAATCAGACGGAAACCACAGCACAGAGGATGAGTCTAGTAAAGGCCAAGAGGAGCTGTCTCCTCGTCCTCTCTCCAATTCTTCAGATGGGGTGATAACGCATGGGAACCTTCCTATTCAAACAGGACCTCTGGACAGTGGGGTGGTCATCCAACAGATTGGGGACATCAAGATGCCCCTGGATCCAGCAGTGGCGGTCTCTACAATGGAAGTCTAGTGACCAGTAACACGTCCTCTACTGTATTTCACAATGGTGGCTCATCTTACCTTCACTCACCTGGAAACATCCTCTTCAATGGGCTCAATTTGGGCATCCAGCCCCTGGCTTTCAACCCTCTGAGACCATCTGGAGGGGTGCTGCTGGGGGGCTCTGGAGTGGACATGCAGATGCAGACGGGACAGGACAAAGGACTGGGGAATGCTGAGGAGTCCGCCCTGCCGTATGCATCTTACTCTGGCTGTGTGAATGGGGCAGAGGTGAAGCTGGAAGGTGTTCACACCATGGCTGCCCAGAATGGAGGCTCCTCCGTTCTGACATTCAGCTCCCCATCAGGCGCTCTGCAGCTGGGTGGCTACAGTCTGGTCCAGGTACCAAGTGGAGTCTCTGACAGCGATGGCAGCTCATTACTCAACAGCGACGTAGGTCTTCCTCCTCTGCAGCTCTCTTCAGCCTCCTCTTCTTCAACAATTACACAACAAGGTGGGTTCATGAAGTCATCTGTTGTTTAAGATGATTCAGTTTTAATGCTTTGCTTCTTTTTTACCTTTAGAAGTTACATGGTCATGTGTAGCTGAAATATATTTGGAATAGAGTGAATCAGAATGGACATCAATGACACAAATATAGCTTTATTTCTCAATGAACAATTCTGTTTTTGCAATTCTTAATAAGGAGTGGAAGATGTTTAATAAAGCAGATATATATATAGATAAACAGAGCCATTTACTGTTCATTTTAATAATATACTCAGTTTTATATAAATCAAACTTGCTTATTATTGCAGCTTTTAAGACAGCAAAAGTACAAAAATGGGTCAGTTGCTCTATTAGATTAAAGACCTAAATGAAATCTATAATCACAGAAATCATAACTTTATATCACCTCGCATCACAATAGGTGAGTGTTGCTCTTTCCCTCCTTGAATGTCCCTGGTGGTTTGCCAACAGGTCTCTACTACACCCACCCAATATATCTGAGCTGCTTTATTGGCTTGCCTGTGTTTGGGCCATAGCCCAAGGGGCTGATAGTGCACATAACACAGACCAGAAGAAATATGGAAGGGGCACACACACACACACACACACACACACACATAGAAGTGGTGGTCCTTTTAAAACCCCAGAGATGGATAAAAACAAGCTCTGAAGTCACCATCACTCATCATCATTACGCTCTTGATCTCCAGAGCAGGGGAGGGGAAATATGTTTCAGACAATCAGAGGCCATGAAATGCACTAACAGGGAATAAGCCATTACAGCACTTACTTTGACATAAAACAGAGAATCTGCACCAGGATGAATAATTGGAAAAAAAAAAAAAAAAACAGAAAATTGCAGCTTTCTCTTGAGTTCTGGCAGCGCTTTTCATTTGTTCTCTGGGGCACTCCGGGGTCGAGCTTAACATGCACAAAGTGTGTGAGACACACAACAGCAATTTTGCTGTAAGTGGAATGCATAATACTGCAAGAACTGAAGAGGGGATCAGGCAGTAGGAAGGGGATCTACTGTAGCCAAACTGGAGAAAGATATACTGTATGTATTGATCTATTGTTGTATCACCACAGGTACCATGGCTCTGAATAATGTAGCAGTGAGTTCCTCCAGTGGCGACTCATTTGAGCCGCAGGACAAACTGGCCATGGGATCTTTGCACCACAGTCAGGTCCTCTACAGCATGAGCAATACAGGCCAGCCATCCATCAAGAAGGAGCCTCTGGAGGGAGGTGTTTATTCCTCATACCACCATGGGCTCCACTTGGACCCTAGCGGTCAAATCAACTACTCCGCCCCTAATTCAGAAGAGATTTCCTCCAGCCAAGGTCCCGCCTCAACCACTGAGGTCACTGCCGTCAGCTCATCCGGTCCAGAGTCAGAGGTCTACACCACCCTCACTGTCAGCACACCCCTGATGGCTCAAACAGAACCGAGCAACCATCACCTCCAGCCCACAGAATACCTTGGGGGCCACGAGGTCCGAGGAGCGCCTTCCTCGCACCTGATGGGCCCCGGCATGAACAGCAACTACATGAACCTTTCAGAGAGCAAGGTGGATGGCTCAGGTTCAGGAAGCATGAATGAAATGGTGCGGGCGATGTGTGGGGAGATGGAGGCTGTGGAGGGGAAGGAGCTGGCCAAACTACAGACAGTCCAGATGGATGAGGACATGGCTGACCTTTAACCTCAAACCTCTCCCCTTGCAGAAGCACTCAAGTCCGCCCAAGCAGTGATATGATGAATCTTTTTACTCCTTTGTGTGCGTGTGTGTGGATTTTTTTTTTAAGCATTCATTTCCTTTAAATGTTAAATTATTTGCATTCATTTGACTTTTACAATGCACTCAAGTCAGAGAGGAGCCCAGTGGGTGGGCTATATAATTTTATCACAAAATTTTAAAAAAGAGCTTGTGACTTGTTTTAAAAGCCCAGTTCCTAAGACGAACATTATGACGGTGATGTGTTAACAGAAGATGTTGCTGTAAGCGTTTGAGCCGTGTCTAAATGTGCATTTTTATAGACAACACCTGCTACTTCCTGTTGAGCGGATTTGATCAGCAGAAGCAGGTGCTGGAAAGCCTTGAGTCATGTGACAAGGATGTGCCTCCAAACTAAATGCGTCATCTGGGTCAAACCAAAAAGGTCATGCTGTAGGGGGAAGAGGGAGCGAGCCTCTATGAAAATGGTCAGTTAAACAGCAACAGCTTTACTGAAGGATTGCACACACATAAAGAGAATAGGTCACTAAACACACAAAGCTGCTGATTTAGGAAAAAGTGTCCTTCAGCAAGCACTTTAGATTGTCTAAAAAGCCTCACAAATCACTGCTAAAATCCCAGCTTTTGTGCTTTAACTCATACCAAATGAACTGGTTGGGTTCAAAATGGGAAAATGTTTAAGACAAATGTGCCTTTCTGCTACTTAAAATACACAATGGCATTGGCCTGTTTTGGTATTTTGCACTACCGTAGTGACAATACAGCTGATGTGTTTAAACAGCCTTTATGTTGGGGGTTTTGTCATGTGTGACACACCTCAACAAATGCACACCCTCTCAGCAATGGCTCCTATTTCAAGCCTCATCATCAACCTGGGAGACCAGTATATGAATGATGATCAAAAGGTCAGTTCACATGCTGGTCATCATGGTTTTTTTTTGTTTTTGTTTTTTGTTTTTTGTTTTTTGGGGGGAGGGGGGGGTTCTGCAGCTAATCGTATGTTATCTTGATGTGGTGACGCCGTGCTGTATCATGTTTCATTTTGATGTGTCTCCATGATGTCAGTGATCATGAATGATATTTTTCTGTAAAGCCAGGTGTGCGCATTGCATACGCTTTTGAAAAGTATAAGGAACAAAGGGACAGATGTTAGACATGACTAAGAGGAGAAATAGTTGTTTTTTGTTTTTAATTGTCCCACTTTAAAAACGGAGAGGGATTGCGATAATTTCTCTTTGCGTGGCATCATCATGTTTGGGACACCTGTGCCTTGTACTTTTTAGTATTGTAACTACCACTAAAACGAAGCTCGGTTGTAGCTTTCATGTCGCCGTGCGGGCGGTAACAAAGCAGCTTCAGAGATTTACCATCGTCGCCATCGCTGGCACATTTGACGGGTGTCAGCTGAAGGGAAAAACAAAAGAGCCCGTTTGTTGAGTGTGTCCAGTGCTTTTCACAGCAGGCGTTCTCGCTTTCATATATGACCATAAACAGCACATTTCAACCTCACGGCCAACTCACACCATACATATTTATCAGTGGATCTTCATGCTAGTGGCCTAGTAACACTTTTCTTCAGGATTTGTGGCATGATCCTCTCATTTGAGTGGACATTTCAGTGAAACTATCCTCAGTGCTTCAATGTCATAAACCAACAATGAGTTGTGGGCAAAAGATAGTCCTTTTTTGTTTTTTTGTCTTTGTTGAGGTTTTTTTTTTTTAATCTTAGTTTGAATTATATGTTTGTTATCTGAAATTATGTGAATGTATTTTTCTAAATCTCCATACTGCAATAAAAGTTTATATTTATAAAAATGGAAAACAGAGATTTTCATTCTTTCTAACTAAATTTAGATTCAAGATGGCTGATAAAGTTATTGAATTATCTCTCACATTTCTCAAGATTTCAGTGTTGCAGCATGCCTGTAATAAATGTGCGTTTATGGCAGACAAAAAGCACATGTCCTCCCAATGTTTAGGAGTCCTGTGCACCCAGGTTTTGAGGATAGGGGGAAAACTGGCACACTTTAATCCAGCGAGCCTGGTGCGGCTCTCTGCAAACCTGCAGTGATCGTTTGCACATGCCTGGCAACCTGGAGTTCATTAGGCCTCCTTTTCTCATCTCAGCCCCTGTAATTCAAATAAACAGCAATGAGATTTCCAGAGGTAAAGCTCCTTTTGGGTGGGGGGTCTACAGCTCCCCACAGCTCAGTTCAATCCAATGGCCTTTTCCCTTAGCGAAGGCCAAATCCCCCACTCCCTCCTTCAACATGTGGAAGAATGAATCTGAGGTGCTGTCACTCACAGACACCAAGTCTATCCAGAAAAAAGCCTCAACTCTTCTCTTGGCTTGAGAGGATTCGCTGTGAATTCATGATTCAATTCTAAAGCCAATACTTGTTCACTCAATGGGCACCTGACCAAATCAGCACGGAGAGATAAGAATGATACAAAGTTTAACAAATGGATGGACAGCAGGGGATTTTATTTTATGCACAGTGTCTCTGTGGTGGATTATAGGAGTTGTCCTCTCTCAGTGAATCCTGGCTACAGGAGTTATATATGATCTAACTGATGACCTAAATAAACAGAGGCTGTTTGTCTGTGCTCAGTGTTGAGTCACAGAGAGGGAGAGAAGAAAAATGGCAGAGACTAGAGGGAAGGGGAGGGAGAGGCAGGGAACCTGGATAAAGTTACCTGTGCACAGGTGACCTTGTCGCCATGGGCAGTGGATTAGCTGATTGTTGGGTATCAGGTAACTTCTCCTGTAATATTGAAGAGGGTGAAAACAGCTTTGTTGGAGCCCAGAACAATATCCCATTTGCAGCAGGAGCCCACAGTCTGTGGATCTCACGGGGAGGGGAGGGCTGGGGGGCACAGAAAACTCCAAATTCCACCTTTGTGTATTGTGCCTATGAATTCAACAGAAAAAGAAAATAAGTGCTGCCACAAATATGCTGTGTTTGGATTTCTACATCAGAATGTTTAAAAATTTCATAAATAAAATGCTTCTTTTATGAGCGAGAACCAGGACATCCTTGTGCCTATGTGGTGTAGTGGATCATTTTGTCGACAATTTCAAACACGCAACGTGAACCATACTTGGGTGAGCAGTAAAAAGGAGGGAACTCCCCCAGAACTCTGGCCTTATTAAAAACACTGACCTATGAACTTTCAGATGGTTTCAAAGCTGACATTTAATGCGGCGCAGCAGACTGCAAGCCATATGTAACATGACCTGGGGAGCACGGTACTCTCGCTGCTCCACGTCCCACTAATGAGAGGGCAGGGGTCAGCGGGTACCAGCCTGCTTGTACAGACCCACCATACAGGCCAAGCTCGGTCCTGGCACAAACAGTCTGTTGGCTCCAGCCGGGCTGTGGAAAGTATGTGGCAGTGTTTGAACTATGGAAGGGAAATAATGACCTTGTAGAGTTTTCTTTTACCTCCTAAGTTGTTGTTTGGCAGAGTTTGAGGTATGTGCACATGTCCGCTGCATCACCCAGTGTGGCAAGGGGAAGATGCAAACAGCATGATTCACTGCTTTGTTCTGGAGTACAAGGACAGAAAACATAACTCATGAGGACAGCTTCAAGTGTGCACGTGTGAGTGTTTGTGAGGCTCAGTGTGATGCACTCACATTCTCTCTCTCTCTCTCTCTCACACACACACACACACACACACACACACACACACACACACACACACACACACACACACACGCACACACACTTGCACACAGGGGCAGCAGCTGGGAGGCAGCATCAAGTGCACACCACAGTGGTCAAAGGTATTTCCCAAAGAGAAAAACACCACTTTGTAACAGGAGCTGCACATGAGGACTGAAGTGACCAGTGAAGACCATGAGCACACCCGCACACCTGCTACACAACTGTGCGACTTCTGAAACGCAAATACCAACTCATCCTCTCAGGGGTTACATTTTGACTCGGATGCAAATATTGTCATGGCGCCCCCTCCCTGCCAGAAGGCACACATGGATCCCCCGGCACATCACGTTGAAATTGTTCTTTTTTTATGTAAAGGGGTGGGGTGGGGGTATGGATTTGTCTCCCCGCTTCGTTTGTTTATTTATGCAGGCCCCGCTGCCAAGAAAAGAGTTTCTCTAAAACAAATGTGTTCATCTACATGCCCGGAGTGTGTTTACCGAGCAGAGCACAGTAAAAAGCCAAGGCCGTAATTGCATATTTGTGGAGGTGGTCCTCTGAGGAAATGCGTAATGATTTTGATGAGGAGGGGTGGAGGTGGTGGCGGCAGTGGTGGTGGGGGCTAACCCCAGTACACTTGTACCAGGTCTAATTTTCCAACATGACAGGAAACTCTGTTAAGCTGATAATTGCAGCTCCAATTTCATTTAACTCACTCATGTCAACAGTTGTGTTTTGTTTTGAGAGAAGGAGCTGCCATTTACATCACCGAATAAACGTCTTTTACTCTTAATTAAAGACACGTTTAGAGCATCTTGTATGCGCAAATCTCGAGGTTATGTTATATTTATTAATTTGTTGCTGAATGTGGAGTTAGTCGAATGTGAGCTGCTTTATTTGACAGATTTTGTGACATACACCCTGTCTTTGAAATCTGTTATAAAATAAGAACATAACATTACGCATAACCTAAATCCACCTATGTGTTGTTGATTTGGGATTTTTTTTAAATAAATAAATGATTCGTGTTAAATATATATTGCTGTAGTGACAGATTCCTTTGGGGAAAAAAAATACTCAAACACCATGGAGACTAAATCTGACAGTTTTCACTTAATTCAAATAGCATCGGCTTTGTTCCAGTCGATACAGCTGAAATAGCACTTTGGATTTAGATAGAGTGAAAACCATCTGTTCGGTGAGCCAGTGCCCGTTTCAATTTTCCTCTATATTTTGAGAAAAAAAAATTAACCGTACAATAGGAAACTTCTTTTTTTTTTTGTCTTTTTCACGATGACATTTTTATGAAGTGTTTTCAGTGTTTTGAGTTGTCACGCACTGGACTGGAGTATAATCGCTACATTTCACGTATTTTTAGATCAACACTGCACAAAATGTAGTGGCGTATTGCTGCTGTGAATTGGCTAATTATTCCAAACCTCGGAGCGGAAGTCTAATTCAAAGAGCGCAGCTCTACGTTCCCTTTTGCGCATAAGATTAGGGGGAGGGGGGAGAAAACCTTCTGACTCATTTTAAAAATTCAGTGAAAATTTAAAATGAGTCAGAAAGTGGATTTTGTTGGATTTTACCAGCTCTGAGCACACAGGAAGGGCGTTGCGGTTAATAAAGTTAATAAAGGACGAATGAGACAGACTGGCGAGGAAAAACCCTGCGGAAAAAGGAATCCCTGCTCCCTGGAACAAGTAGGCCTAACGAGTGATAGCCTACCCGAGTACTGCATTACTCCTTGTCGGAGTATGAGGAGACCAGCACTGGCCGTGGCAGAGGCGGAGAGTCCACATCTTGAAATAATCTCGCCCCCCGGGCTGCTCGGGTTAAAGGAGGAGGCGCGGCGCAATGTGGTAGAAATATTAGAGAAACCCGAGAGCCGCTCATCAGACAGCTCATTTACTGAAGCACTGAGGTTTTACACAGCCCGAGTGCAGCTTACACCCCAGCCTCGCTGTGTCCACCTACTTCAGATTTTTCATCAGGGTGTCCGCTTTTACTCTTGTTCAACATAAAAGGCAAGACGGAAAACATCCTACAGCAATAGAATGATGTGTTAGGCCTGTTACCGTACAGGGTGCAGTGCTGCGGAAAGTGAAATTTTAAATGTTTTCAAATGTATTTTAACCAATAATGTATTTTTTTCCCCGTAGTTAATTTGAGCATGGAGAAATAGTTGTCACCCATTCAAGAGGAAAGCGCTTCAATATAAACGAATACACGGAAAACAGTTCGTTTATTTGTTTATTTGGTAAATTGTATTTTTCTGCATATATTTTTGAATTAACATGCTATAAAAAACATAGTCTTGTCTTTAGGACTGCCCCCTCGAAAAATGAGATGTTGCCTTTCAAGAGTCTGTCCTTTCAGTAGAATCAAATAGGAGCAGAGCCAATACCCTGTTTATCCGGCAGTTTTTAATTAATTTGACGTTTTATTATTTAATAGCCTGAACATTTGCCCATATTCTCTCATATTGAGTCGTTTTGTTTTTCACACGTCTGCCCGTAAAATGTTACAGCATGATTTATAAGAAGCCTATTCCAGAGTGAAACTATGTGTTTGGCAGCACTAAAACAAGTTAAAAGCATTAAATCTTTATCGCCACAAAATATAAATAAATAAAATAAAAATAAAAATCCTTAGCAAGACCTTAGGTCTTCAAAAACGTTTTGTATTAAATTGTTTTTGGTTACGTTTTCTATATATTAGAATTCAATCTTGCTCCATATTACATATTGAAAGGGGGTTTAGTTTCAGACTCTGGTGTAGATAAAGAAATGTGATCTATATGGCTCAAACCAACAACTGCACCACCAAGGACCAGTGTCGCAGTGAACTCATTTACTAATGGATTGGTTTAGAGTTTCACCCCGCAGAAAACACTGGAGCCAGTGCTGTGCCCGTCTAATCCTTGAAATATAAATGTATAGCCTGCAGGCTAAAGGGATTTCTTCAGACACCCGTGATGTTGCAGAAAAGGGAATAAAACAAGTGGGCAGAAAGAGGGGCGTCTTTTATTTGTCCAGATAGGCTATGATATTAATGGCGAGATTCATGTGGATCAGCAAAATGTTTGTCAACAAGAGGACAAATAAGGTTTTTTTTCTTTCAGTTTTATAAAATGTGTATTAAGTGCTTATTATTACCAATCCTGAGTTTGTTAGGCAAATTGCAAGCGCAGACTATGGAGGCATATTTTATCAGCCCCTCTCTCCCTCTCTCTCTCTCTCTCTCTCTCTCTCTCACACACACACACACACACACACACACACACACACACACACACACACACACACACACACGCACGCACGCACACACACACACACACACACACACACACACACGCTTAAGTGGGTGTTTTCCTACTGGTGGTCTATGGGCCATAACACGTTTGGCAGGTAGTATAGGTTCCTCATATAAAAGAAGTGCGTAATGGCGCGTAATGGACCCAGCTATCATAGGAACTTATTAAATTATATCACCTCATAAAATAAACGGCTTTTGTTAATTAATAGGCTATCAAAGATCAGGATAAACCAAAGCCCAACCTGCATGTAATTATGGTAGTGGCCGTCCACAACATGCAGTGATGGTAATTTTAAAGAGAAGTAAACGAAGACTTAAGATTGGTTGAAACGACATGAAAACTAAACAAAAATATTTTTTTATATCTAAAAACTATTTGTTTATTAATGCTGACTATAATCTCTGTTTAAATCGAGTGTAAAATTTTCTTCAAAAATCTAATTTTTTTGTGTTTTTGTGGGTTTACCCTCCACTGACTATGATTACTGATAACGCTCGGAGAAGCATTGTGTGGGTTTGTCCCACATGGGAAGGTCTACTGCCCATAGACACCGTTTAAAGAAGATGTAGCCTCTATTCAGAACATGTTAATGCGACTTTTAAGAGGTCTGCAATAATTGATTAGTGTTTAGGTGCTGCTCTGCTCCCTCAGATGAAGCGGGAGAGGGACTGTGGGGGCGGGAGGTGGGAGCGCTCCTATTTCAGCCCCTGACGCACTGCCTCTGGGGAGGAAACGGAGCTGCAAACTCAGTCCTGCTCTGCTGTACAGGGTGCAGGGCAGAAGGAGAGCCAATCACCGAAACGCAGAGGCTCCCTTTAAGCCTGACATATCTCCAACAGGAACAAATTGTCCCAACAATCAACATCCCAATCTGCTGCGCGCATCAGGGGCTGGAGTGGAGTGGATAGCTTATAGGCCCGTGCTGCGCCGTCGGATTGCGCTGGATTGCACTGCGACAAGACACTATTAAACAAATATAAACAAAGCAAACAACTGCTACCACTTTGGATAACAACGCAGAGGACTGCGCTCGGAAATCATGTCTATATTACCGTCCTTCGGGTTTACACAGGAGCAAGTGGCGTGCGTTTGCGAGGTGCTGCAGCAGGGAGGAAACCTAGAGAGGCTCGGTCGCTTCCTGTGGTCGCTACCCGCTTGTGATCACCTCCACAAGAACGAAAGCGTCCTAAAAGCCAAAGCGGTGGTGGCCTTCCATCGGGGTAACTTCAGAGAGCTTTATAAGATCCTGGAGAGCCACCAGTTTTCTCCGCACAACCACCCGAAGCTGCAGCAGCTCTGGCTGAAGGCGCACTACGTGGAGGCGGAGAAGCTGCGCGGACGGCCGCTCGGAGCTGTAGGGAAGTACCGGGTGCGGAGGAAATTCCCGCTGCCCCGCACGATATGGGACGGCGAGGAAACCAGCTACTGCTTTAAGGAGAAGTCCAGGGGGGTGCTGAGAGAGTGGTACACGCATAACCCATATCCGTCCCCGCGGGAAAAGAGGGAGCTGGCCGAGGCCACAGGACTGACCACTACGCAGGTCAGCAACTGGTTCAAAAACAGACGGCAGAGAGACAGAGCCGCAGAGGCGAAGGAGAGGTACGTTAAACTGTCACATCCTCGCTGCTGACATCTACGGCAGAAGATATTTAGATTTTTTTTCAAGAGCAAATTCTTGTTTGACAAAGTATAAGTAGCAAAAGCAGTGACAATATGAGTGAATCGATGACAGCGCTTTGGCAGTATTCCCCTGCACACAGAAGTAAATACATATTTCTTATGCGAAACAACAATTCAAATAGTTCATATAGTGAGTAATTTAGGACACGTTTCCAAATCAGATAATGTCCTGATAACAGTGAAGGTGTTAAACGGCAGCGAGTTGTTGTAAATGATGAATTCACTTCAAAAAACCCGACTTGTCTCGACTTGAACTGTAGTCCAAAATCACATAAAATCCGTGGATGTGACTTCAAAAAAAAATTTTTTTTGTAAAAATGTCAAAATGAAACAATATGGGCACATTTTTTGGAGAGCTGGGTAATTTTAAACATGTTAGGCTGAGAGTTAAATTACGTTACAAGGGAATGTACACGCATATAACACTCTACTTTTACTTTTAGCAAACATATCAGTAAATATAGAGAATATAAAGTAAAATTCAAGATGCGGGAAAGAAGAAGCAGGGGAGTAATTTTTAGAATCTGTTTCTCACCAAGGCCAGTTTTCGTTGTTGGCAAAACACCGCAGTTTGTGCACAATATTCATCCACATTTTTAATCTAATAAAGAGCTTTTCTTAAGGCCCGCCTCACTGGCCTAATGTCATCCTCTAGACTGGGAGTATTTTCTCTAAATTTTACCGTTCTTGTCATTTCCAGAGAGAACAGCGAAAACAACAACGCAGGCGGCAACAAACAGAACCAGCTGTCCCCTCTAGACGGAGGAAAGTCTCTCATGTCCAGCTCGGAGGACGAGTTCTCTCCACCTCAGAGTCCCGACCAGAACTCAGCGCTTTTGCTTCAGGGCAACATGAGCCACCCCGGGGCCTCCGCTTACCCCATGTCCGGACTGGGGGCCCCACAGCCGGTGCACGGCATGCACGGACACCCACACCAACTGCAGGACTCCTTGTTGGGACCTCTAACCTCCAGTCTTGTGGATTTGGGCTCTTAAAGAGGCTGCCAGATGGTCAGATTTTACAACAAAAAAAACAGCAAAAGGAAGAAGACTGATAAGTGTATCAGATTAAATACATGTATGAAATAATACTATAGTAGCCTACCTTATAATATAGACTGACTTGTCTGTCGTTAAATTTGGTTAGAACTAAATTCCTTAAGGCGCTTAACCTACATACCCCCCCAACAGGAGGTTTTCTGATCTCCTGCACATGGAAACACACACAAACAGGACCTTTCTGAAACTCTTAACGAAACATTTACCTGGACTGCCCATTTGCTTAATTTATGATATTTTGTTAAGATAACAAACAAACAAAAAAAATTATAGCGACCTCCTGCTATGGAAACTAAGAGGTAACGTTTTCATTAGAGTCATGGTAATTAGTTTCCAATAAAACAAAACTAATTCATTTGTCTCTGTGTTATTTGTGTATTTAGTAGGAACAAAATAGCTGGTGCTGGCTTCTATAAATCCAAGCAAACCAAAGGAATCGCGCCATTAATAAGTCCTTAATATGACTTACATTATTTATCCTTGTTTTAATTTTATAATTATGGCAATTATTTTGCCGTTGTCATAAGTTGGACCTGAATGAGCGCGTCCTTTAACAACTGCACAACAAATAAACAAATCTGCACTGCTGGGAGATGAATCAGAAATTATGATAAGTCGCTTTTCAGGACAGATGAAATCCTGTTCTACGGGTTCCCGGGTTTTCAACAATAAACCAAGAGTCATGAAGGGAAATTTAATTCAACACTAATGTGAGTCAACATCAGCAGCTGTCTGTCAGGAGGCTGTTGTGTACACACGAACCAGCGTTGGCTCATTTGAAAATCGCCTGTGCTCCATCATACATGTTTGGCTGCAGGAGGGAAGTTTTTTCTTTGTTTATTTTTGGTCATTTAAAACTTGTTTTTTTTTTAGCCCGGTTGCTGCGGATCATTGGCTTTTTGTTGCCGTGTTTTCTTTGCTCTCTCCGAGTTTGCTCTGTCGGTTCCGGGCCATGGGAAAGCGCCACCATTCAACTTTTACCATCCAATTTTTTTTTCCAGAAAAAATATGGGCAAGCATCCCATATGGAAAAAATAGCTTTAAGTTTACTGACTTATGCTATTTATATGGACTCCAAAACAAAACAAAACCAACTACACGGGCTTTGACATTCGGTAAACAGCTGTAACTACTCAAAACAACCACAGCATTATAGACACACCTAGAGGTCAACATAATAACAACAACAACAACAACAATAATAAAAATAATAACAATAATAATAATAATAATAATATAGTGGCCTGAGAGTAGGAATCTGGTGAGGACAGCTCTCTTGTCCCCCACCCCCCGTGCTCTCTCTGGGCTCATGTCAGGGTAAATTGTTTTGAGCAGAGAGCACCGAGGATTTCCTGAGCATAATCTGAAACAGTCGCCGCTTGCATTACTGCCTGATTGCGAAGATTGCAGAGCTGCAGGGCTGCAGCTCCCACTTTCAGTGGAGGGACCTTGAGGTATTCTCCACCCCAGAGGCCTCACTCTTAGTGTGAGTCTCTCAGCGTTTCATTCCTGCTAAAACATCACAGCTCTGCGTGGCTGTGCCCGTGAGATTTGTCCCACTGGCCTTAACAGACCCAGAACAAGTTTTTTTTTTTTTTTTGCCACTATACTTTTTGCAGTTTTAATGTATAATGTGCGAGTACGTGGTGGAAGAAGTATTCTGTAAGAAGCAGAAGGAAATGTAAGCGTACTCACAAAGGTTTAACCTCTAATGCAAAAATGTGTGAGCTGTATTTCAATGTTGTAGCTGCCTGAAATTTAGCTAATATTAACTAATGTGTCCATTGTTTGGTTGTGTACTGTGACACTGCATCTGAGCAATTAAAAAAATTAAATCCAGAGCCGTTAGGTAAATGAAAGATAGAGTAATAGAAACATAAAGTAGGCCATAAAGCATTTCTCTGTAACATTAAAAATTTATGACTGAGCAGCCAAATATTAAAGTTAGAGGAAGAGACATCACACAATTGCATCACGCAATTCTGTGTTAAAAGAAGTTACATGTAGTTCACAACAACAGCGGGAATGCAGGCAGCATTTTTCCATTATGCAAAAAAAATGATTCCCGACATGAATGCATAAGAAATGGTTACAATGTGGAGTTTGAATTTGGAATATCTGACTACAAGCATCAAGAAATTTTTTTATTTTTGCACTGTAGCACACGACAATTAGAGTGATTGAAAATTAGTTATAGCAGTAATTTCAGTTGTATAGTAAGAATTTATAATATGCTTCTGTTATTAGAACCAAAAACCTCTCACTGGACTGCCCATGTGTACCATTCAGCAGAGGTCAGCAGAGAGCAGAGGTCCTCCAGATCATGTATATTTCCACCCACAGCATGTGACTTTCACTCTTGGCACATAGTGTGGCTAAATATTCTCAAATTAACAAACAGGTGATCACAAAGCCAGCAAAGAGGCTCCTCATACCTGTTAATCTAATGACAACATGTCCGGCAGAGTACAGACACAGCGAGGATTAAACAGCCCCTGTGCCACATGACAGAGAGAGGCTATCAGAGTCACCTTCAGGATGTGCAAGAGACTAAAATCGATGCAGCACGGAAACTCTGACAGCGCTTTTAATCATGCTTGAATCCCTCTCTTCCGAATCAGGATGGACAAAGTCTGCGATCATGAATCTATGTGCTGTATCAGCCTCTCATCTGCCGTGTGTGCAAGTGGAAGGCGTGCGCCAGCCTATAGACTGGATGACAAAAGCTGGAGGTAACGTCGGCCTCAAGCAGCCCCATGCCAGTAACAACAGATGCTGATGGCAAACAGAGTTTGAGTCATCAAAAGAGTATTTCATTTGTCATAGGCGTAAGTGGCAGTGGCTCTAAATCAACAGCAGGAAGGGCCCTGACGTGTGCAAATAAACACGGAGAGTGGCCCACATGAGCCCGCCTCAGCTGGGGTAATGTTTTCTCTGGCATCAGAGTCAGCGAGCTTCTTGTATGAGGAGAAAATCCAAAGCTGGTAAACTTTTGGTTGAGCGGCCGCTGCATGGTCTGGTGCCTGCAGGTAGCTCAGCTGCACATGAGAGCCGGGTGTGAGATCGTCCCAGGTATCTATAACCACATAGGCTGTGAGAGGGGTGTGTGTCAGAGGAGGAAGAGGCGGGGGAGAGAGAGGTGGTGGGGGTTAGGCGGGTGATGAGGGACAAAAGGATCTTTTCAGGTCTGCCTGAGAGGGGTGGAGGTGGTGGTGTGGAAGTTAGGGGGAGGTAGAGAGATTTTCTTACCAATGATGCATGGATCTGACAATGTTCCTGCCCGGCCAAAGCCAGAGGCAGATACAGGCTGTGTGTGTGTGTGTGTGTGTATGTTTGTGTGTGTGTG
The DNA here is from genome assembly GCA_024447675.2 of Pterophyllum scalare. NCBI lineage: Eukaryota > Metazoa > Chordata > Actinopteri > Cichliformes > Cichlidae > Pterophyllum > Pterophyllum scalare. The sequence continues at coordinate 16,897 of JAMQGT020008586.1, forward strand.
TGTGTTGCTGAGAAAATAAAACTGACTAAAGTAAAACTCACACTGACTAAAGTAAAACTCTCACTGTATGTAGACAGTAAGGGGTCTGCTGTATTTCTAGAACACTACTCTGCCAGAAAAAAAGTTAATTATCTTGATGCAAGGGCTGCGAGCCAAAGACAGCTTCCACTCACAAGAGTAGGAAGCCGTTCAGGAAGCTTCTATGTGACAGAGCTGAAAGAAATATTTATCTCTTTCTTCCAGTCCTGTGAGTGATGCATGACCCAGGGTTCAGACACGAGGAGGAGGAGGAGAATCTGCAGACGATCCCTTACTGTTAGGGTGTTAAATAGCATGTTGTGTGTCAAATGAAGGACAGCATCATATACATTACCTGATGAATTGGGGGTGGGGGGGTTGGGGGTGTTCTAATGTGTTACAAGAAGGGGAAATAAAGAGAAGAGAAGACATGCATCTATGAAAAAAGGATTTCTATTTTTAAAAAAAGGGACTAGAAGGCACAGGCTCATATAACTTCCCCTTCCTGAGACAAAGCCCAGCTCTGGTTGCTCAGAATCAGATATCTATATTTCTGGAGCTTGGGGAGAAAGGTGATAGTCGCATTAGCCTTGTATGTTTGATCAGAAAAGTGACTTCAGTCTGGAGTGTTTTTGCTCCACTCCTGTGAGCACTTACTGGTTTTGTTAATGTAATTTTCAGACTTTATAAATATAAATGCCTGATGGAAGGTATGGACGTTTTGTGAAGTCCAGAGAAAGAAAAAACTAAGCGAGGAGTGTGTTTTAGTAGGGGAACAAATATCCTTCTTAAGAAACATGTGATTACTTTCATACTGTTTTAAACCTACAGGTAAATGTCTAAAAAGGCTCTGTCATTTTCCTAAAGAGTTACGTGCTATAATTTTTAGCCAACACTATTCAAACAGTCACTGATTAATATGGTGTTCGGCAGCTGTTTGCATGTGGGGGGGGGGATGAGTCAAAATAAACTACAATACACACCATCCATCATAATAAAGGAACATGCAAATCACAGTCAAGCTCACTGACATGTTTTAAGGATTCATGAACATCAGGCATAAGCTGCAGATGAGACTCGCTAGTAAGATTAGTTCATTGATGCTTCCAGTCTTTCTATGCTTTTTTTATGTATAGACAAAGATGAAAATGTTGATTTCCACGTCTCCTTATCTTAAGAACAGATGTCTGTTATAGGCTGTATTTCTATAGAAGTAGCAGCACTGTAAGTCTTTATAATAAATGCTTCATTCAAGCAGGATACATTTTAAAATTAGAAAACACTTTTTTGGGTGCCCGAGTCTTCACTACTAAAGGAGGCTGGCACAACCGCGGTATATAAGTAAAATTGCCTTAACTGACATTTCTTATCCACATGTTTAAGTTTGTAGACAAATCCTGTGATAAAACATAGAATACAACATTTGTTACATTATCAAGTTTAGTCTGTGGGTCTGAAAGTGAGCATCTTGTTGAGCGACTGACATCTGAGGCATATGCAAAGGGTACATGGAAAAATTAACGAATAAAAAGCAAACAGATTATAACTTGATTTTAAAGGAAAACATCGAGTTTATCATCTGCTGAGGAGTTTGACCACCATTTGCTAAATGGCTGAGCCAAAGGTAAGAAAGGGATTATTTAAATGGATACATATTGGATGAGTGATCTGCATACATGTAAAGATAAAAGCAATGAAAATAGTTTCAGTGGTGACAGGAAAAAAAAGGGTCAAATATTAGGAAATCCATGGGGAATCTGGAATACAATATAATGTATACTAGGCTGAAACATTGTTTTTACAAATGGCTGTATGAATCCACAACTTCCCCAGACTGACCTAAACCTTTAAAATCAAAGTCTGGAAGATGACAGGTGGACAAGATGGTGGAGATCGCCTGGGCCACTGTTTCTCTGAGCCATTAAAAGCTACCAACAGTTGGCAAGTATTAGTAGAAAAGCTGAAAATTTGTATTGGATAGACTAATGCTTTGCTGTTTTTGTCTTTTTCAATGATTTCTTAACCAAACCAAACAGTTAATTTACTGACTCAAACAACTCTACACTGCCAATATACCTAAAACCAGCTCAGGTACTGTTTCACCCTCAGGCATCAAGAGAGACTAACCTGTCTTATTGTCATCCTGTAGAGAGGTTCTAAACATAAATCAGCCTTCATGGCATCTCCGAAGGTGCCAGACATAACTAGAGGCATAATGACTGGATTCACTGTTATTTCATAGGATTTATTTCCCATTAATAATCCCGCAGACTGTTATCACTCTGCCGTGTGTTCTTCTGCTTTAATGCACAGCCAAGAATGGTCCACAGGTTTTAAAGACACATCTCTGCTCCAGGCTCAAGAGGTTTTTAGGGAGGGGCAGGGGTGGCAGACACAACAAGAGGAAGTGGTATGGGATATGGGATAATGAAATCTACCTCATGCTCCCGAGAGGCATCGCCTCACCTATCCTGGGGCTCACAAATAGCTCAAGTAACCAGTCCCCGCAACTTCACACACAAGATCCACACCCCCACTGCGCCCAAACCACACTGCAGCTACTCTCCACCAGGACCCTGCAGCTCTGTGCAGTTTGTACTTTATTTGTTTGCCGAAGCTGGAGTGACAGCAGCCTGAATCTGAGGTGCCATCTTGCTCCCCTCGCTCTTCATCTTCATGCTGCAGAGTGGGATAAAATGACCTTCTTGGTTCCACACCGGGGGGGGGGACATTCAGGAAATGAAAGTTGTAACACGATCCTCTGTGTGCCAAACGTCTCCCTGAGCAGGGACAAAAGGCCCAGAGAAAAGCTGCTGGGACCATTTTAGCCTGTAAGATGACAGAAGAAGAGGGAGGGTGGCGCTTGGAAAACATGGATGGATAAAGAAAGAAAAATAGACAACATAAGATTAAGATTAGTGAGGAATCAGAAATCAGGGTGATATGGTGGGAATTAATTCAAATTATTACAAGAAGAAGAACAGGATTTTAGGGAGCTGCTGTGATGAACTCCTCCGTACAGAAAGTGGTGTGCTCTTGCAGCCCACTGTGCACAGAGCCCCACATCCCACAGATATGCAAGCACCAAGCAAAATAAACTTCCCATTCCGGCCCTGCAGTATGTTTTCTAGTGGGCCTCTCCTGAGAGAAAGTCTTTATGACTCCCATTTTGGTGCTTATAGTCCAAAAAACCGAGACTATACTGAGAGCAGAGAGAAAGCTAAAGACATTTGATGTTCAGCAACAAAGTGGGGAAAATAAATTCGGATATTCATGCAGTCTGAGGTGAAAAACAGGCTTTGTCATTCTGCTGTCTGGAGAAAGCTCTTTCTTCTAGCTCACCATTGATGTGCCAGGGCTGATCACCATGGCGCCCTGGCAGCAGGGGGAGGAGAAATGCCCCGCTGGTCTTCTCACTGCTGACCGGTGCATTTGCAGCATGGTGTCAAGCGGCCGGTGGTAATTACCAGGCTCTCTCTGAAGTTACCGCTACGCCAGTGTGCCACCGGCTCTGGTATGCCAGCTAAGCTCTGTTATTAGGCTCAGAGCTGCCACTGGACAGTAGGCACTACTTCAGCAGACACACAGTCAGTCCATCTATCTCTTCTGCCTGCATAATAAGAGATTGTTTTACTACCTCCAAAGTACAGGCTGGAGTGCTAAATTAGTAGGATCTTTGTCATATGTGGGAAACATGTTTGTCTTAAGTGGCAGCTAAATTATGCACATTAGAGTTGTCATCACACTTCAACAGAATCAGTGAAATGTCTAATTTAAGGCTACGTTTTCTAAAACATTTCACCGTTACTTACCCATCAGAAATCCCTCTCATCATCCCACTGATGCCTGCTGTAGAAACAGAAGTTACACTTCATTTAGTAAAATAACCAAACCTCTCCCGAAGCTTCAAGAGCTGCATTCAAGACTACAGCTGATGATATTTTGTAATGATTATAACACATTTTGTGTGATCACCTCTGAGAAGCCTCTCATGAAAAAAATGCATAAAATTTCCTCTTATTGCTTCTGGTGCTGTTAAAGCCAAGTTGTTCTCCACAAAACGCACCACCAACACCCTCAAAAATGACCTGCTATGAGTAACCTGAGGACCATATTTCATTATTATTTTAGAAATCATAAATTAATTATGTTATTAAATGGGCAAGATTTACAACAACAGTTTTTAACAACAAAACAGAGGATTTTGAAGCATGAAGGGATTTTGGAGAAGCACTAACTGTGCTATGTAGTGCAGTGTAGAGTTGAAAGTTAAAGTTAAAGATGAGCTGGTAATTAGGCAGATATTTTAGAGGGGTGAAGAATGGACAAATTCACAGTAACACAGTAAATGAGGAAGTGTAGTCAATGTGCATTGGCTGTAGAAGAACTTCTCACTGCACTTCACCAGACTAAAATTAGCTCCATACAAGGGACAGCCTTTCACTTTCTTGAGCTTTGAGGGGATATAAAGCTGAGGGCAGTCCCTGCTTCGCCCTGTCTGCCTCTCAGAGTTTGGCAGGTTTATAACTGTGACCCGGGAGCATGGCTGAGAAAGGCTCAAGGTGCTGAACTTAAACTTGGCGACAGCTGCAGAAACTGGAGACCAGATAGTTTAAATATAGACCCTTAAAATCCCAACTGGTGCCCTTACTCTGCCTCAACACTTTCTTACACATGTACATTCACACCCTCCACTCAGCAATGCTGTACTCTCATTTACACTTCGGACCCAAACCCGAAGCTGCACTTTGTTTGCTTGTTTGTTTGCACACAGTAGTATTACAGTATTATTCTTGATACGGTTTAAACATTCTGTCAGAAATGGAGCATAAGAGCAGGCTCGAAACAAAAACTAAAAACAAGGTAACACTTACCCTGTAAACATACTGTATACTCTATGTTATCACGGGCTGATGAGGGGAACTGTTTACTTTCTCTTCTTTGAAATAAAAGCACTCGTCAAAGCTTTCTCTCTCTCTTTCGCTCTCTCTTTGAGGCCGTTTATTGCACATGCTTTAACGTGTACTTATGCAGTTAAACAGGACAGATGTCTAAAAATCATACGGCTTTGCTGCGCATGCGTCATTCCCTCTCAATAATGGTTCTTATGCACCATCTTGTGCCCAAAAAGCAATGCTACAACTTGCCTGCATATTTCACACACCCACTAACAGTGACTTATTGTTTCATTGTTTGGTTTGTTGGGTTTTGTTCTTTTGAATAGACTATCGTGAGTCTGAAGCCTATCCCAGCCTATCTCATTGGGCGTGAGGCAGGCTACACCCTGGACATGTCGCCAATTTGTCGCAGGGCTAACACAGCGAGACAGACAACCATTCACACCTACGGCCAGTTTAGCATCACCAATTAACCTAACCCCAATAACTGCATGAAGAAGCCGGAGTTTAAAAAAAATAAAAAAATAGTTTATTTATTTCTTTATTTATTACTGTCTTAGAAAATATTATAAACAATTTGTCATTATAGCCACACCTAAAAATGTGACCGAAATTACTTTTCATCAGGTTTTAGAGTAATGATCTGGTTCAGTTTGACAGATTATTTTTGCTGCAGCTCCTCCTAGTACTCAAGAGTCCGACATGAACTAATGTTTCAATACTGAAGCATCAGCCGCGGAATAAAGATGTTAAAAATACAGATTTCGTACTCTGGTCGCTGTCTCCATCTGGTGGCCATAGACTGAATTTCGCTGACTGACGTATGTTGAAATCCATCTTTTCTTCAAAGTTGAAGTGAAGGTGGTTAGCAACAGGCGTGTACCTGAGATTTAGCACGCAGTTTAAACACTATAGTATATTACGTGCAGAGTGATTTAATGTTGAAGTCTGCTGATTATTTACTTGGTTTATATTAGATATTCTTCTTTTTATTACTCCACTGCATAATAACAGGAGACCAAACTTAGGCTATCGACGCGTAATGCGTCATTATAGCTTAATCCTAGTACTGTATTGGCTGCATGTGAACAAGAATTAATTTCCAAGTTGGAACTCCAGACTTTTATCAGTGCTATATATACAGTGTTTGGCATAAGCTATTTACTGAGGTTTTTAATACACACATCACTGACATTGTAAAGTGAGCTGGACCCTTGTTAACTTGTGATAATAATAAAAAGTAATGCTTCCTACTCATGTTCCATCAAACCATGATAGTGTGATATGAGCCAGTAATTTTATTGTGTTCACTTTGTTATTTTTTTTTATTATTGTAGGGTCTTGACCTTGTTGTGATTTGGCGTTATATAAATAAATTGATTTTTTTTTCTTCTTTCAGTAAAAAATAAAAGGTGGGCGGGGGTATGTATTGTTCATAAATAATTCTGTGTGAAGCAAAAGGAGCATAAACTAAAGTGTTGTATGAGGTGGGGGCAGATAAGGGGCCTCGGGTTTGTTTGCTTGTTTTTTTTGTTTGTTTTTTTGTTTGTTTTGTTAGTTTTTTTGTCCTGGGGCTAATTGCTGAGGCAATCAGGCCCTGCTTTTAATAATCTGAAACGAACCATTTGTTAATGAAGATAATTACAGGCATTTTATTGATATTTTTAAAGGTCGGCTTCACAGATAATAATCAAAAAATAACATCTAGAGAAGTATTTCAAGCTCTACAACAAGGATGGGTAGTTAATTTTCCCAAGAGCCCACAAGAGAAACTGAAAAGTCGAAAGACAGGACAC
>JAMQGT020008587.1:0-28273 GCA_024447675.2 Pterophyllum scalare
GTCAATAAACTTTGTCTAATCGTATTTGATATTGTGTTCCCTGCAACTGAATTAGACTGTGTATACTGCACAGCAGTGGAGATTCAAGTGTGTAATATAAATAGTGAACTGTGCATTCATTTGAGTGTGTGCACTGGAGCTAAAAAATAAAAGGTACACTGTTCATCTCATTTCATTTATCATCCTGCTGACATCGTCGTTAATGCCTTTTATCTCTTGAATCTTGTCCCACTGAGGAAAACAAAATATGACTTATACTATGAATCTCCCTCTGTCTAACAGTTAGATGCCAATTAGCCCTTCATTCATGCTGATCAGATTTACAGAGGTTACAATAAAAAAAACTCAGTCTGTGTGCATCCATTTCTTTAGACTGTTTATGGAGGAAAAACATGTATTTTGGAGGTTAAAGTGAAAAGTGGTATGTGGATTTCAGAGACTTACTGGTCCTCCTCTGGCTCCAACAGGTCCCACCTCTCCCTGCTCTCCGCGTTCACCCTGGTAAACAAATTATCAGACAGGATGATCATCAGAGTTTTTCTCGCGCACTCATCATAAATGTTATCTGACTAATCCATCAGTTGGTACCTTTAACCAGGCAAAATGGACTAGTTTAATGTGCTTTTATATGCTTCCTCTTGCTCAACAGTTTAATGAACTTTATGTTAATATGATGAATATGTTTCACCTTGCTTTGAACTTACTTGTTTCCCTGGAGACCCCATCAGTCCAACAACTCCTGGATCACCTGAGTTACCCTGGCGACACAAACAGAAGCATCACTGGCTTATCTTATTCTGAAACTGCCGTCTATTGGCGGACATAGTAATTTTTTTCATGATGTATTGTTACAGAAGTACTGATCATACCTTTGGGGCTCCGTGACCTTTTTGGCCATAAGATCCTGGCAACCCCTACACGAAGAAAATGGTAATAAACAAAAAAAATCTGACTGAAAAAAGCAAACATTTAACTGTTAATTAGGAATCAGCCTGTCAGAGGTTACTTACAGGAAGTCCCTGTGGGCCTGCATCACCTGGAGCGCCATTTTTTCCTGGAAGACCCTAAAAATAGAATCAATTGAACCCTTGGAGGAGCTGCTAAAAGACCTCATCATTGCATTGTTATTGCTAAAGCTGTTCCTAAGCAAATGTCCACAGATTCAGACTAAAAACTTTCTAAATAAAAGCACTCTTTCCAGAACCTAGGTTGCCTTTCTGCCCCAAATCACCTCCACACACTATTAAATAGTTATTAATAAAAGCAGGCATTAGTTACCTTGGACCCTGGCAGTCCAGGAATTCCTTCACGACCGTCTGGACCAGGAAGGCCCTGTTGGTGAAAAAAAGGGGGGGTACTTATTACAAAACCTATTACATACATACATATTTAATTAATGCATCACTTTAAAAGAAACAAAAACAAAGGAAGGAGTAATACTAGGTAGGGAAGGAAATGCACTGCATAGGGATAAATCTGAACATTAAGCAGTCTATAGTCTGTAATGACAGCCAGACAGTGAAATACCAGCATTATTACTACTGAATTCTCTCTGTGTGAGGCAAACAGCCAGGAAAACTCATCCATAGTTAGGATGCAGGTGGGAAAGGAGAAAATTAATATGACATCAGCAGATAATGAGCGGATTGCTGGAGAAGTAGAAAGCAATAGGAAAATAGGTGAGTAAGAAGACACAGTGATTAATTGACTGATTCTAGTGTCCATAAGATGCGGCTGTGCTCACAGGATCTCCTTTTGGCCCTGGAACTCCTCTGATTCCTGGTGGACCTCCGTCCCCCTATGAAACAACAAACTGCAGTTAACTGTGATTGAATTCACAACTTGAGAGAGAAACAAAATAAGAGGTGGCAGATGCTGAAAACATGTTTTACGTTGGAACTTGGCTGAATATCAGGTTGGGATGTGATTTAAATGATAATAAAATAACAGTAATTAGACAGATGCATGTTTTTCTACAACATGGCGTGTTTAAAATAGCTTTCACACCATTATTTTGTAAGATTAAACTTTTAATTGTGATCGCAGTGTTTTTAAAATTCAGGCTAAGACCATGTCTTCAGTTCATTTCATGTTAAGTTCATGGTGGGTGATAAATTTAAAATTAGAAACAGGGGATAAAGAACCCAATCTAGACTTTTCAGTCAGATTTGTGATCTTACCAGCACTCCCTTTGGCCCAGTCTCACCTATGGCTCCTCTTTGGCCTGGATCCCCCTAAAAATTGTCAGTTTTCATCAGTATTTTCTGAAAGGAACAAAGAGGACTCGGCAGAGATGATACTAAGTTTCTACTCACTGGAGCTCCCTGGATTCCACGGGGGCCCACATCACCCAGGTTTCCACGAGGTCCCTGTTTACAGAAACATAGAAGGGCAGTCTCTTAATATATGCTCTGTTCAAACTATGTTGTTTTATAAATCCAGTCCATGAAGCGTATTTGCAGTGTGTAACCTCTCACCCTGTCACCTTTAGAGCCCATTATTCCCGGGAGGCCTCTTGGTCCACCTGGGCCCTAGAATTACTCAGCAGATAGAGGAGCATTAATATGTTTGACTGCATGGAGCCATTTCTGTAAGACTTTTACAGTTACAGTCAGCTTTAAGAGAATGATGAAATATTTTACTGGTAGTCCTTGAGCTCCAACTTCACCAGGGAGTCCCTGTTCACCCTCCTCTCCCTGAAAAATGAATGTGTCCCAGAAATGTCAGGATTTGGTATCCAGGGTTCTGTTTTTTTCATGCAGTGAAGACTAAGTTGTTAGCAGAAGGTTACCTTGTGTCCTTGCCTTCCCGGCTCACCTGATTCACCCTTAACCCCTTTGTGGCCCTGTAGACAGAAACTAATTCTTAGAAGTTATGAACAAAAAGTGCAGTTCAGATTGATGCAAATTTTAATAACTGCATTGGCAACATCAGTAAAGCCACTGGTAATAATAATGAACTTACTTTCATGCCTGGGAGGCCAGAATATCCAGTCAAAGATGAAGGGCAGGCATTGGGACACTGAAAAACACAACAGCCTATTTGAGGTCATGGAAAAGCCCATTGAGAGTTCCACTGACAGTGACCGCCACCGGCATTTAAATGAACATAAGATGGTTTTTTAGATGTTGCTGTTGATGTTGTTGATGTGTGACTGAGCTCCATGAATTAACAAGATAATTTAAATCTGAAAGCTTTCTTATTTAAAAGAGTTGGTGTTTGGAAGCTGAATTTTATACACTGCTCAAAAAAAATTAAAGGAACACTTTTTAATCAGAGTTCAGTATCAAGTCAGTTAAACCTCTGGGTTCATGTTCATGAAATTAACACCAAAGCAGCTGGGGAAACAATGAGACAACCCCCAGAACAGGAATGGTTTTACAGGTGGAGGCCACTGAGATTTTTCCCTCCTCATCTTTCTGAATGTTTTTTCACTAATGTTGCATTTGGCTAGGGTCAGTGTCACTGCTGGTAGCATGAGGCTTGCTGTGTCTCCCAGCACAGTCTCACCAGCATGGAGGAGATTCAAGGAGACAGGCAGTTACTCTAGGCAAGCTGGACAGGGCCGTAGAAGGTCCTTAACCCATCAGCAGGACCAGTGTCTGCTCCTTTGTGCAAGGAGGAACAGGATGAGCACTGCCAGAGCTACAAAATGACCTCCAGCAGCCACCGGTATGAATGTCTCTGACCAAACAATCAGAAGCCACTTTATGAGGGTGGCCTGAGTGTTCAACATCCTCTAGTGGACCCTGTGCTCACTGCCTGGTACCATGGAGCCTGATTAGCATTTGCCATAGAATATCGATGAAGGGATGCACAGACTTCTACAGGTTAGGCAACAGCACCCTGACTGCCATTAGGTGTCAGGATGAAATCCTTGGACCCACTGTCAGACCCTACACTGGTGCAATGGGTCCTGGGTTTCTCCTGGTGCACGACAATGCCCGGCCTCATGAGGTGAGAGTATGCAGGCAGTTCCTAGAGGATGAAGGAATTGATACCATTGACTGGCCCCCACACTTGCCTGACCTTAATCCAATAGAACACCTCTGGGATATTATGTTTTGATCCATCAGACACACCAGGTTGCACCTCAGACTGCCCAGGAGCTCAGTGACCATCCACCGTCTCATTAGGAACATGCACCGATGTTGTCAGGCATGCATATAAGTACGTGGGGGGTCATACAAACTACTGAGCACCTTTTTGAGTTGCAGCAATCAAATTTCAGCAAAATGGACTAACCTGCTGCATCATTTTTTTCACCTAGATTTTTCAGGGTGTCTTTGAATTCATCCTCGGTAGGCTGATCATTTTAATTTCCATCAAACGATGTGGCATCCTTTCATTCCTAACACATTATCCAGTCTGTATCTGTATAGATATCCAGAATTATTTTTTTCCATTGAGTTCTGATGTGTTAATTTTTTTTGAGCGGTGCATATGAGATGCTGATACTTCTTACCAGCATGACTTACACACACTGACGAGAGAGAGGAGGAGAATTCAGAGAATACTGTAATCTCACAGTAAAGATGTTTAATCAGTTTTTAAGATAAAACTTTATCCCAGATTGGGGAAATTACAGCAGTTACTATAAGAATGAGTAAAATATTTAAAAATCAACAAATCAATAATTTTCCCACTAATATCATTTACATTAAGTTTGATTTATGTTATATCATTTGTAGGTTTCCCTGCTGTGTAAGCCAAATGTGCAGTTGGGTGTAAATGGGTGTAAATTTATCTACTTACCAGATCCTCGCCTTCATAAACAGCTGGAGGCCCCTATAAAAAAGTGACTGAGCTTAAATCATCTTATTTTTATTTTCAATACAAACCCCATCTATTCATAAAATAAACAAACAGGTAAGTAACTTTTATTATCTTTTCCCCCCCTGATAGGAGCATAGACAGAAACTGAGATACTTACTCTTGCACCAGGAGAACCAGGAAGACCAACTTGACCTCTTCTGCCTCTCGCTCCCTGAAACAGGTCGAGGACGTTTTATTAATCGGGGGTCTAGCCATCATCAGCACATGTTTCATGATCCTTTTCTTTGTTTGTACTGAAGGTATTAGCACCATATTTCAAAAATAAAATCACTTTATTCCACAAAACAATCTAAGAAATTGCATTCAAGCTTCACAAAGTAGCTAAGTGACCAGAGCCTGACTATGAATACTCACAGGGGGTCCTACTTTCCCCAGTTCACCTGGTAGCCCATCTGTACCAGGAATACCCTGTTAAAAAAAAATATAAAATATGTAGAAACAGTTGAAAAATAAAGTGCATTCTGTAAAGTCAGCACTTTTTTTTAAAGGAATATATTAATGTTGCAGATTATGTAACACTGCTGTTCATGCTACAGCACATAATCTCCTGTAAATGGCACAAATGAAAGCATGCATGATCACCAAGAGAAAAATCATCTATCGATAAAAATATCACCTTCATTTTTACACAAATTGATATTTGTCATTCATTGTTATGTTCCTTCTATTGTTGTCTGCCTCCTTTAGCACCTCTGCAACTTTGAGCAGTTTTAACAGAAGTTTGTTATGAAAGTTAATCAGTAATCACCGATTTGTTAGTTCATTTGGTTAATGTGCCTACCCATGCCGACCAGAAATGGAATTTAGCTGTAAAAATCCTTAGGTATCAGCATTGTACTCACATCAAGTCCATCAGGTCCTACACCCTGTGGGAGAGAAATCCTAAATTACAGCGAATCAAGCTGAGAAAAATTCTGGCAGATTTGATTAGTTTTAGTCAATTTGTTTCATTGCATATTTTCAAATTAGGTGTGAAATAATGTGTGAGATAACATCTGTAATGAAAAGTAGGTAATAATATACAGAGAAATACATATTCAGAGGTTAATATCTGTACTTACAGGCTCTCCAGCAGGCCCACGAGCTCCAGGTTCCCCCTGAAAACCAGTAAAAGCAGAAATATAATTTCACACCAGCACGGAGAAGTATAGTACACTTGCAGATGACTCACAGCTACAAGTATGGTGTTATTGTGCAACTGTCATATGGATAATTGATTTAGAAAACTCATTTCAACAACATGACTAATTGACCAACATGTCAAAGTGATAAACTTACTTTTGACCCTTTTGGGCCCCCAGGGCCTGGATCCCCAGGAGGTCCAACAGGTCCCTGCGGACACAACACAAAGTCTGTTATGATATTTTAAATATATTTAAATATGTGAGCAATTTTCAAAAGCCAATCACAAGTCACAGATTCTGACGGTGTAGGGTTGGGATTACAGAGCCTACAGGTGCAGGTTTGTGGACTTTGAGCTTTCTTGGTGAAAATTTTCAAACTTTCTGCACCTGATAAAACTGAAACTAAGATGAAGAAAGTAAGAAGAAATTGACCAGATGAGAGCTTTTTATACACTTATACACTTATATTTTTCATTTCTTTATAGAGTGGACTTTACAGAAGCTCTGAAGGTGTCCTGTGGTATCAGGCACCAAGACATTAGCAGCAAACCCTTAAAATCCTGGAAGTTGGGAGGTGGATCCTCTGTGGATCAGACTTGTTTTTCCAGTACATCTCACAGATGCTCAGTTAGACTGAAATCTGGGAAATCTGAAGGCCAAGTCAGCACCCTGAATTCTCTTATGCTCCTAAAACTATTCTTGGACAATTGTTACAAAACATTATTATTCTCCTGAAATAGTTTAGTTTTACTATTGTCATATACAGGTAACAATGGCACATAATGATTAGGCGGGTATTAAAGTAAGAAAAAGGACAGGACCTGAGGCATCACTGCAGCTTTTTATCCTGGTCATCTGCAGTGACTCCATGGCCTACCAGGGAGGCCTGTTCCACAGTTTGAGAACCTGAGTGGCTGTGTGCCCCCAAACTGGGGGAGTGACTCCAGCAGATCACAGGTGCAACATGAGACTGAGATAAGTCTGATATCAGATGGGGTGTTCTTTAGCCCCTCCCTTCATTACCTCCCTTCTTAGCAAAACACTCTCCACATGGTCAAAGGCTCAGGGTGAGGAAGAAAACAAAGATGACTAAACTCAGACATTCATCTAAGATGAACGCTGATAAACCTCAGCAAATAAGGAAACTCTCCCTCAGATTTTCATTAAGCGTTGTATTCTGCTTTATTTTCTGCCCCTGTATGTATGGAAAATGTGTTTTTGAATTATCAAAGAATTATTGTACAGCTTTGTTACAAAATGCTCTTTCACCACACATAAAGCTCTTAGTCTGCCTGCTGTTCTCTGCGCCACCACCACCACCACATAGAGGACAGCAAACACACTGTGACCATTCTGCACCACCTTTTGCAGCTTACACTTCCCTCCTGTCAGCCATCTCTGGGCAGCCGATTCCCCTGAACTGCTTCAGTGGTGCACAAAAAGACCCCTGTTTCTGTAAGGAAGCTATTTGAGACGCTCTCTTAAATAAACAGATTGATTTATTCAAGGGACCTTTTTTTTTCTCTCTACGCTTTTGCTCAACTGGGGCCAATACAAATCCCTCCAACAGATCTTACAGAGATTTAATACACACATACTTTAAGACCTCTCTACTGGATCGAGTTAGCTGGTGGATTCAAAACTCAACAAGCCTTTTGTTATACTTTAGACTACAGAGGGAATGTGGGGAGTGAACAAGCTATAACACACGCTTGGTGGGAAAAACATGCTACCACTTTGTTGGCATGTCGTCTTACTTACATCCGCCCCTGGAATGCCTGAAGCTCCAGGAGCCCCGTATTTACCGTTCTCGCCGTTGGGTCCCTGTGAGCAGAAGATTCAGTGTTACTGAGCTCATTAGACTTCTGTGTGTGATGAGAGAAATTAAAAACTGACTCACTGGTGCACCAGTGACTGTAGAGTCTTCTCCTCTGTCACCCTGAGGACACATAAAGGAGATAGTCATACCTATAACTCTTTGTTTCATTGTCTGTTTAACATTTTAGAAGGTGACAAAGACACATAAACAGAATTTCTCTTTTAATATAAATGGTTCGATGCAATCGTGATGCCTATATGATTTCATCAAATGTGGATTTGGAAGGTTGTCTTGAGCTTTAGGAACTCACAGCATCAGAAATCATATTGTGGAGCATCTGGTCTTTCAGATAAATGAGCTGAAGGCCTTGAAGCTTAACACATCATCAAGAAATACAAGCATCTATGTCAACTCTCTAATGATTCCAGAGTTTGTTTGTTTTTTAATTCCCTTTGGGAAAATATATCAGGAATCCACACAAAAACTGTGGAAAAAATATCTGTTTCCCTAACAGACCAGCATCCAAATAGAAGGGTAGATAATCATTTCAACAATGTCTTCTCTTCCTATCTGGCACACTTTGGATCATCTCCCCTTTGTCTGCAGTGATGAGACTAAAACAGCTCTATCATGGTTTGAACCTCTGCGGTCACTATCCTACTGAAGATGAATGAAGATAGAGTCGTGTTATTGTAAGAGAACACCATTCACTGAGCTGATTAATCCTGAAACAAGCCAGACCGCAGCTGCAGTACAAGAAGAACCAAAAAATAGTCTCACATCAATGCCGTCCACTCCAGGCACTCCAGCTATCCCCGGTGGCCCTGGTGGGCCTCTGGGACCGACTGGGCCTCTCTGTAAAACAAATACAGAAATCAGTTTTCACTTTTTTCCCACTGAAATCCATCTCTAAATATCATGCAGTGCTGCTGCTGCTAGCGTGTAGGGGCAGCTCACACAGAGTCCCATTGTCTGGATGATGTGAGTGGGTAGGTCACAAGTCCAAACCTGGTTCCCTATTATTCCACCTAAGTAACCACATGTGTGCAGATTACTGCTGCTGTCTGGACTTTATTGGTGCCAGGCGTGAACACCGGGATGAACTGATTTTAAATAAACCTGATTTTTTTAAAAAAGCACTGAAAGCATCCATTTCATCATGCACACAGCATCTGAAAGTAAAGTACTCTTAAAGGATTGTGCATTTTGCAGTAACAGCTTTGGTGAAGGTGAAAACATAATACGTTTTGACATTTATGAAGCCCAGAGTCCCAAAAAATCTTGCAGATTTAACACAACATTAAATTAGATGACTCAAAGTGCTTTACAATACTCAAAGTACCTTAAAGTTACTGAGCAACACAGACAAGCTGAACTGCCTATAAAATGTACCATGAGGCATGCCACAAGAATGAATAGGACATGAAAAAACCAACAAGTACAACAAGGTTTTTTTTAATACATCCAGAAGTAAGGACCACAGACAAGCTGTGAGCACCTTCATTAATCTTCAAATGTGTCTTTAGCAGGAGAGGAAAAAACCAAAGCAGCACCTATGACTCACCTGAGCCGAGCAAATCAATACAATTTGTAGTAAAAGCACCAGGAAAGACTCCCGAAAGATCCTGGACGAAGCCATGGTCTTCCTATGGAAGGTACTAGAAGTCCCTTTATTCCAGATCAGATGGGGCTCTCGGACAGTCCACCTGTCAGCGTCCCCCCTGACTGAAACCCCACCGCCTGCTGAAAGGGGAGGATGTTAGAAAGTCCTGATTATTTCTGAGAAGCTGAGGCTGTGCAGGCTGGCTGGAGGAGGAGGGGTTTTCTGCACACACACAGGGTGGGGTGTACATCCCTTTACTTTGAAAGATTAAAGATGAAAGTACAATGGTAGTTTAATACACACATACACACTAATTTTGACTTTACTTTGGTTTTCATCAGTAAATATCCTAACACCATTCTGTAAAATGGGATGCTTTTACTTTTAGTTAAAAAAAAAATTCTAAACTCAATGTGTGCTTATTAGCCTTCTGTGGGGTCTTCAATTGCATTTCACGATATAAACCTGCTGACAGTGTCTGCTTACATAAAGGTGTTTATCTGTTATAAAGATGACATCTCTGTTTCATCTGTATCCACTGTTTGAGACCACAACATGCAATTATGGGTCTCAGAGGGAAGAGAAACAGCCAGAGACACACTACAACTATCAAAAGATGCTAGACAATTACAGTCAACACAAAAACCTGCAACAAAATAAAAAACTACAGAGATCTTAAATGACAGTTATGATGGTGTAGCCTTTACATGGTAGCCATGGAGGGGGGGGGCATGACAGTCTATTATAATAACTCTGAAGGCAACTGGACTCAGAAAAATCAGATAGGGGTATTTCAAATATATATATTTTTTTCATTTACATTATATTGCCAAAAGTATTCACTCAGAGTTAATTGCTACAGACCTCCAAACTTCAAGAACAGTGCATAGTGAGCTTCATGGAATGGGTTTCCATGGCCGAGCAGCTGCATCCAAGCCTTACATCACCAAGAACAATGCAAACTGCCAGATGCAGTGGTGTAAAGCACGCTGCCACTGGACTCCAGAGCAGTGGAGACGTGTTCTCTGGAGTGACGAATCACGCTTCTCAGTCTGGTAATCTGATAGAAGAGTCTGGTAGTGGCAGTTGCCAGAAGAACGGTACCTGTCTGCCTGGGAATTATGGTGTGGGGTTGTTTTTCAGGAGTTGGGCTCAGCCCCTTAGTTCCAGTGAAAGGAACTCTTAATGCTTCAGCATACCAAGACATTTTGGACAATTTCAGGCTCCCAACTTTGAGGGAACAGTTTGGGGATGGCCCCTTCCTGTTCCAACATCACTGCACACCTTTGCACAAAGCAGGTCCATTAAGACATGGATGAATGAGTCTGAGTCCTGACCTCAACCCAACAGAACACGTTTGGGATGAATTAGCACGGATACTGCAAGCCAGGCCTCCTCGTCCAACATCAGGTCTGATCTCATAAATGCGCTTCTGGGAAAAATGGTCAAAATGGTCAAAAATTCCCATAACCCATATTATAAAAATAATAAGGCTGGAGCACATATGGATACTGGATATCCTCTTCCAGTATTGGAAGAGGATGCAACACATAACACCAATGCTCAGTGGCTAGTGGATCTAAGAGCAGACCACAGCAACCTTCCTGAACAGGATCCAGTAACCATCACAATGGCAGACATCCAAGAAAGAATCCCAAATATGAAGAATTGAACCGCACCACGCCCGCACATGATTCACACCTACTGGCTAAAGAAGCTAATTGCAGTCCACCAGTCCTATCCAACTACTGCCTAACATGGAAACTCCTGTCAGGCATCATAGCAGCTTAGATGAGCAGGCACATGGCCCAGTAGATAAGTGGGGCAAAGCAAGGAATTGGCAAAGATACCAGAGGCACCAAACACCAGCTACTGGTAGATGGAGCAGTCACTCGAGACTGTAAGACCAGACTGAGCAACCTGTGCAATGCCTGGACTGATCACAAGAAAGGCTATAAATTGATGCCTCACACATGGATTCTGGAATGCCTAGAACTATACAAGATCAGCAGGACCCTAAGATACAGGTGATACGATAAGATTGTGGGTGGCAGTGGATAGGTGTTCACCTCGCAACCGGAGAGTCGCTGGTTCAAGTCCCCGTTTAAGCACATGCTGTCATGTCCCTGGGCAAGACATTTAACCCACATTGCCTAAGTGTAAATGTGTTTGGTGGTGGTCGGAAGCACCGTAGGTGCGAACTGGCAGCCACGCTTCTGTCAGACTGCCACAGGGCAGTTGTGGCTACATTAGTAGTACCACCACCAAGTATGACTGAGGTGCATGGAATTGCAAAGCGTCTTTGAGTACAGTGAAAAGCGCTGTCTAAGGCGTTATTTTTATTATACAGAATCACTAAAGAATTATTAATTCAGTACTTGCACTGTGAGTATTTCGAATTAGGTCAGCTTCTTTCATTTGTGTTAGCAACAGTTTAAAGCGAAATATTACACTGCCTGCTTTAAAGCAAATAAAACTAGTTTCATCTAAACCAAAAATAACAGCACAGTACTGCCTCAAAATCATTATTTACTTATGCATATAACATTAAAAATGGGAGAGACTTATAAGCCTTCATTGTTCTGATATTTTAAAGCAACTTTAACATTTTCGTCTCACAGTATCACACACACGGTGCCGTGTCGTTCCTGCCTGGGAGTCCGGTGGGAGGCGGTAACGCGTCGACTCACCAATCGCCAAACCAAACGACGAATAAGAAAAAGACCGGAAGTTTATATCAAAGACGTGAGCGGGCGTCATTTTCCAAGCTTGTGAACGGCTGTTGTCTTGGTGCTTAGTGTTCAACTCTGTAAACAATGACACAGTTTTGAATAAACCCGTAATATTAGTACGATGGATTATAGCAGCTAATCGATTTATGCTCAGGTAAGAACGGCTAGGTTACAATTCGTTTTAACGTAGTTTCTGTTTTATTAAGCTGTGTGTCTGGTTGCAAACGGTTAGCTTAACTCGCTAACACAGATGTGTGCCAAAAGTTCATTTTGAAACGCCTTCAGCCTGAGGTTGGACACTTTATTAGCAAATCTACGCAGATATTAAACAGTTTTATTTAGCACTGTAAAAGCTGTAGCTGTGGCTATAGCCTGAGCGAGTTATCAAAAGTGGTTCATTGTATGCATTTGGATAAAAAGAAATCCATAAAACCTGTTTATTAAAGGCTTTAAATTAAATTTCCAATTGAGTGACAGTATTAGCTAGACTATTTAACCCTTTTAAAAACTGATTATGTCTGTATCAATCTGTAAACATGTTAAAATTAGAATAGAGTTTTACGTTTTAGTAAATCCTGAACCCAAATGTAAATAATACAAGCACATCTAATTTATAACGTGATATCTGTGTTCTTTATATATGGTTTTGTCTTGTATTTACTATTGTTTAGGGTTGTTTTAATATCAATGACTGGAAGCTGAAAATATGGAAAACCTGGATTTCTCAGAAGAGGAAATTCAACAACAGCTGGTCCTCCTTGGCTACAAAAACATACCAAAACACAGGCTGCGTGAATTTAAACAAGGTTGGACATATTTATCAGCCCGTTCAAGCTCCCCACTCAGATTGCCATATTGTGTTGTAGCTTAATACGTTTTCTTATGCACTTCTTATTTTTTAAAGAGTTGTTTTTAAACAGTTGTTTCAGGCTGTGGTTGAACTGAGGGGCTGCACGGTATAACATAAGTAAGGGTTATTTAGAACTGTGAATCAGAGCTACTATAGAGTCTAAGAAATAAAATATAAAGTTGGAAATAAGAAGAATTACTTTTTGAATGAAAACATCTCAGGAAAAGATTGCAGACACATTAACGTTGATAAGTTCCATGTTTTTACTGTTGATGAAGTATAACTGTAATGTTTGTGTCATATCAGATCTTGATGAACTGATTCAACGGGGGGAGTGGAAAAGCCTGGCCTCATCAACTCAGATAAACACCAAATCTCAGACAGCCACATCTCAGCCAAGTCCTCCTGCTTATACCAAAGAAAAGGGTCAGAGCACTTAGTCTTTCGCTCACTTTATGATCATAGTACATCTGTTTTATAACACCCAAGTTCTAACTTGAGTTCTGTGATTTTCTCCACAGTTAGTCTGCACTGTTTTAACGGCTCCGGTGGAGCATTCTTCCTGCATGCAGGCAACGCAGACCACAGAAAGGTGAGCATTAACTACTTATGTCATACAAGAAGTGTTTTTAATTTTCTATATTTATCTGTTCGTGCATGCATGCATTTCTCTAATCGGCCAAATGCTGTCAACATATTGCCACATAAAATCTTGACAAGAGTGGCACTTTAATCGGACAAACAAATATGGAAAGGGCCTTAATTTTAATGATAAATTGAAAGTGTGTAATGTGACATGCAGACGCTCACAAGCTGTCAGAATGGAGACTATATCAAGCTGCAGGGATGCTGCGACTCGTACGCTCAGCACTCGGTGGCTCAGAAGATCGGGCTCCCTCCGGGTGCTCCAAGCAGGCTGCAGGTGGAGCAGGATCTTGAGGACACCCTTCAGTCGCCTGTGACAGATGGTTACACATCTACCCCGGACACCCAGGAGAGACGCTTCATCAAGAGAAAAATCCTGAGGTAGTTTTAAGACTCGTGTGTCCATTTATTTGTTTACTTGTTTGTCCAGAGTTAATTTATTTTTGTCTTCCCAAGTAAAAAAAAAACAACAACAAAAAAACCCAGCTGAATCCTTGTTTGTGGTAATTAAAAAGAAAAATCATCAAACAGCAAAAAGCATCTAAATTTTAGGACTGCATGCAGGTGCCCTGCATAATCAAAACTTTTGTGCATAGATTGTGCTGCAGTTCAAGAAAAGTACCATGAATACTGTCTGCTTTGAAGAAGTGACAAAAATGTAACTTAATATGTCTCCTTGTCATCTTACCCTAAAGTTGTAATATAGAATTAATGAGTGAAGGTTCATATGCTGGATTAGTATAAGATGAAGAACATTGTTTATCAGTGGGAAATTGATAGCTATTTGATTTACATGGTTGTGGTTTTCTGTTTTTAATAAACACAAAAAATATAATAACCTCATCTATCCAAATAATTAAACTACATTTACATATTGTAGTTAGTGCTGTTAGGCTGCAACTAATTCTCTCTTTTTTTTTAATAGTACGAATGCTTAGCATTTTATTTGGAAAAGACTCTTTCCAGAGGCAGTTTGATTCTGACTTGCAAGCCAAGAAAACAAAAGTTTTTATTTTACGCTACTCTGTAACCCCTACTGGCCTCACAGTGGTAGTGCAAGAGTCTTTGGGTGTTTGGGCTTACTTGCTTATTATCTGAAAAAAAGTGTGGATAAGAAATACATTTTATTACAGTTTTGTCCAAATTTTTAACTGTAAATAAAACCCCTGTTTTTATAATCACTGGTGCTGATCTCAATCTTATGTTGCGGGTTATGTTCCTGGTCATTATACAACACTCCAAGTTATTTTTATGATTGATATATTGTCACATCTGCAAAAACGGGATGTGTGGCACATCTGGAACAAGCCAACTTGCCATGGAGAAGGTCTACAACTCTAATGGTGCTTTTTTTCCCCAGGAAGCATCAAGGAGAGTCACTTGTCTGTTATGAATCTGTCTACAGCGAAGACTCGGGTAAGAAAGACTGATGGTCACTGCAGAAATCCTGTAAAGGCTTCTGATCATCTGCTTTGAGTTTTTTTTTGTTCTAAAATCTAATATTTATCTTTTATTTACAGCTTTTTCAAAATGTAAAATTAACACCAGGAAATTGTACATAATTATATTATTAATAAAATGAGGAACATTTAGGTAGCTTTGCTGTAAAGTAATTAGAATCAAATAGATGAACTCAAATGCAGTTATATTTATTCAAGAAACAATGAGACAATTAATGTAACTGAATATTGCTAAAGATATACAGACTATCACAGGCATTCATGAATCACAGCATATTTTACCCACCATTTTATGTTTATAGTTCAATTCTGGGTTTTATTGTCCCTCCAATAAAAAATCACCAGAAGTGGGCGCTATTTCAATGATAAGGCACTTTTGAGGCTTCAGCTAATCCTCTTAATTCCTTCCTTAAGCCCTCTGCCTCCTCCGATCACACATTCCATACACCTCAGTAGTAGTGCATGCGCAACATGTACAAAATGTGTAACGATCAGTCTGATGAAGAGAGTGAAGATGACAAAAATTCCCTCTCCTCCTCTTTTTGGTCTGATGGGGACAAAGAGGAAGAGGAAGAAGTTGAGACGGAGCGAATGGTTGACTCAAAACCTGCCACTGGTACAGAGGACTCGCTTCGGGGGGCTTCAGAGGAGGTAAAGCCTGAGCTGAACAACCAGAGGAACTTCAACAGTGAGAGTTTAGATGCGAGAAGTAATAATGAGGAGGAGGAGGAAGAAGAAGAAAAGTGTAGTAGCACTCCAGATAGTCCAGCACCAAGTCTGATGACCTCTGGCTATGGCACGTACAAACCAGAGGAGCAGGAGGGAGCAGAGTACCGAGATGACCACACCATAGCAGAGTTCGATCAGGACAGTCAGGGGGATCTGTCTGAGATGAGAGAGGATGAAGAGGACAATCAATCACTCGGCAGCTTTGGAGACTTTCTTATTGGACCTACACATGAGCCAGACTTCAGAGAAACTCCAGTGGTCATGTTAGAGGACAACAAATTTGTTGATAATGCAGCGTGTTGTAGTGATGAGGGGCCACATGAAGACATGCACATCATAAAGGTGAAATCAGAACAGAAGAAAAAGCAGGCAGATGAGGAGAAATATGATCTATATGCACCATCTGAAAAGAAAGCATCAGAAGAACAGCATCACACTGTTCAGCCTGAAGACAAGTTCCTGTTGGACGAGAAGCAAAAACCAGGAAAAGAGGTGCAGAAGCTTCACGAGTTCAATAATGTGAAGAAAGAAGTCGGAGGCCGAGTGGAGTCTGAAGATCCAGACGAGTCTTCAAGCAACAAAGACATCAGGTTTATTGACTCCAAAGTGAACGTTAGCTGGATGATGTATGACAAGATGTGTGCAGAGTGGGAAGGAAACCTCAGACAGAAGAAGGGTAAAAGTTTTCCATGTTAGAAGCATCATTTTTATCATACTGTCCAGCCAAAAAGGATTTAACAAAACAAAACAAAATCCAGTATAAAGTATGCTTCTTTTCTTTATTTAAAAGAAGGTCCGCTGTATTGAACAAATACATATATAATGAAAACCAACTTTAACTGGGTTTTCATGTGATCATACAAATAAAAGGTCATCTCGGTAGTGGACGACTGCTTGTTAGTGCTAATGGCCGCACCCACTTTCAAACTGTGGTGATAGCGATCCGTTCCAATAGCTAACAACTGACAGTCTCAGCGCAGCACCACTAGAAGCATTAAGTGTACACTGACTTCTGAACTAGCTGTGATGTCAAAAATCCTGCTTGCAGATCATGCGTTTCGTCACTTTCTAACAGATATTAAACAGGTGTAGTGTTTCACATAATGAGGTCAGCATATGTGTAAGTAAGCTCCGCCTTCAGACTGATCCTAAATGCTCTGTTTCAGACAGTTTTTTTCTACTTTTAGCTCTGGATGATGTCAGTGAGAGCAGGTGTCTGATATCTGACTGTGAACACAGTAACCCCACCCACCTGCTGTTCAGGCCCATTTGCGAGGGGCAGCCAATCAGAAGAAAGGCCACTTATGAAGAGAGGAGCTAAAATATCTTTTTTTTTTTCAGCAATAGATGAACCATGGAGCTGAACCAACATCCACTATAACAGAAATGAGAATTATTTTGAACTCTGACTAAAGATCAAACTTTTTGTGTTTAAATTAAATTTAAACACATAAATAGCTACCAAGAAAAAAAATATGGTGCTGGAAATGAGCAAAATAGGTCTCGTTTAAACTAAAGAACTTTAAGAAGCTTTCTATTTACAGTGGAAGAATTAGAAAACAGTCTTCTACTGTTGATCTGACATCACTCTGTACACTGAAACATTAAGTGTTGGTTTTGCTGATGGTTATTGGTTTGTTTGCAGGTACAGCGAGCGGTCTGGAAGAACAACTGGCTGAACTTGATTTATCCACATCACCTCAACAGGACTTTGAGTCAGAGAGTGAAGACATGACCAGTCAGAGCGACACACAGAGCTCTGAGAGTGATGGCAGCTCTTTAAGTCCCTTTGACTCATACATGAGAGGCGTGGTGGGTAATATAGTCTAATATATGAAATTCTATTAATAGAGTTTATTCAAATTTACTTTCATATTTTCAGCTGGAGGAGGTGGCAGGGGAGAGGGGGGTCCGGGGATCTCTGCTTAGGTTGTGGCCCCCGGGAGGGAGGGATGGTATTTTCAGCTGTTCACTGGATATCACTGTAACGTCTTTTTTTGTCTTCTTCTGTTTCGTTTTTCGGTGGCGGGGTTGGGCAGACTCAAACTCAGTGTGATGGTGATCCGAGGCCCAAACCCAAGTCCTGTAAGCCAGCAGTAAACACATATATCCATGTACAGATCCTTCTTTTTCATGCTGATATTTAGCAAACTTTTTGTGATTTCTCACATGAATTTATGTTTCAGTCATCCGACCAGTGATGAGTCGGGAAACCGTAAAGAAGACTGACCCAGTGGCCAAGTAAGTTACAAAACTCTCTGGGTCAAAAAAAATAAAAGGACCCACACTTCTGTTTGTGAGACTCACACTTGGAAAAATGTGGAATTGAGATGGATTTTAGGATCATGATGTGGTTTTTTTTGTTTGTTTTTTACTACCCATGGTTTTCTTTTCCATTAGAAGTCTCAGATTTAGGACCTTAAATTTTTCATACAGTCATTAAAGTTAAGCTATAGTCCTCCACTGATAACCGGTTCAATCAGATGCACTCAGATAGTTCTTGAAAGTAGAGTTGGCAAGTCTTATTTGAATCCTCAATATTGCTAAGCAAGCAGGTGCTCCTCAGTCTGTATAGTGAGTCCTTGTGAGTTATATTGAGCACTAAATGCTTTTAGTTAGCCTATTTTAACCTACATGCTCCTTGAACTTGTATTATTGTCATAGCTGGAAAACACTAACCTGCCACCTCCATGCACCATAAAAACTCCAGTAAACCAAAGAGAACCTGCTACTGTTCCCAAGCACGCAAAAGTAGCCCTATGTATTAAATCTGCTTGCTAGTCACAAAAGGCCCCAACTGCCCTTTACAGAGGTAGAGCCCATTAATGCATCATAGAGGAAAGTAAAGGTAATTGATTCCCTTTTTGTTCTGTAAAGTTCTGTGTTTGCTTCCTCAATCCAGCTGCAATCTGCAAACCAGAATCACACCCATCGAATTCATGTTGATTTGATAGTTACAGGTTTGTTTGGGGGTTTTTCTCGTGTCTGCAGGTATTTCCAGTACAAGCAGCTCTGGGAGATGTTCAAACTCTCAGGAGAGAAGGACAGGAGGGCTCTGCGCTGGGAGATCAAGGTAGGGAAACATGGCTTCAATACGGAAGTGTCAGATATTCCACCACCTTTGTTTTCATTCTTGTAGGATGAGACATGAATATTCTGCATACTCAGTTTCTCAGTAATTGAATGATCTGAGTTACAAACTTCCTGTTTCTCAGTTTTCTTCTACTGCACATCCTTATTTGCTGGAAGTGTTTGATCTCGGCGTTCTTGTTACTTCAACGTGTTTCTCTGTGCTTTGCTTTGGTTTTCAGGAACAGCTTGCATATCAGCCTCCACCTGTAAGTATTTCTCCACATTTTTTTGTTCAGATATAATTTGTCTCAAAGAATAGATATTTATACAAATGAATGTCCTTAACACAACAGTTTCTAGCTTGGGTCAGCTTAGAGGCTTACACTCTATTGTCATTAAAAATGGTAGTATGTCAAATAGATCTCTGCATGTTCAACACATGATCCAAGAACACAGGGGGCAGCTGTTTATAGGCGTGTTTAAGGGTAAGTTAGAGGTAGCATTGTGCTCAGAGCAAGATTTCACATTTTGAAACTTTGACCAGATGCTACATTGTCCTTTAAATAGCTGTGCAGAGACTCCAGAGTGGTTGTGTGGACGACAGTTGAGGCCTCAGAACATCTGAAACTGATGGACTTAAGTGGTTAAACCATTTACCTCTTGTCTTTTTGTATTGCAGCCTAAACCTCAGAGGGTTTACGTGCCCAACACCTACGTCGTGCCAACGGAGAAGAAACGTTCAGCACTTCGCTGGAAGATCAGGAACGATTTGGCCAGTGGTCTCCTTCCGCATAAATTAAGCTAACGATGTTAGGCCTTACACTCTGCACATTGTTTTTAGACACTTTTTATTAAGATTTTTGCATTTTTTTTAATCATTTGAGTTATTTATTAATGACTTTTTTTGTTACACAAAATAAACACAAGGAAAACATGACTGACGTAAGTCTGACTATTTTACAGGTCATTTATTCTAAGGAAAGTCGGAGTAGGGTAGTTTAAATGGGTAGAGAGGTGTGTAACGCTCATCGTGCCAGAGCAGCTTGTCCTCCAGAAACCTGACAGTCTCCAGAGTCAGGATGATGGCTTCGTGCTTCAGCAAACTGTGGACGTTCAGACCTGAGAGAGAACACGTGTCAAACATGCAGCTTCAAAAAAGCTTTTCTCACTGTGTCAGATGTGCATAAGATATTTTTTACATATAACATTCAAAGCCCTGAGCTTTTTAAAAATAAGAAATTATTAATTAAACTGATATGTTAGGTCCATATATATATATATATATATATATATATATATATATATATATAAATTCTTTATTTTTAATACACACATTTTCCCCCATCAATTATACTCTTCGATCTAGAATTACAAGTAAAAGGCAAAAATTACTGAGTGAACTCACCGATTGCTGGAATAATGTTCACTGTCTTTAAGTTTGCTGTGGCCTGAAGGATGTTTTCAGGAAACTCCTCACCTCTAAAGGCAACGACAAAAACCAGAGCACTGAGCAACAGTGGACTTCACAGTGTGGAGGGTAAGACTGATTTGGAAGTTTGCTCGTTTGTACGGGAGTGTTGCTAAAGATACTCACATGTCCACTATTAACACCGACTCTCCCCAGTGTCTGTGTCTGATGAGGTCGAGCATATACTGAGAGTCTGGTGTGGGGATATTCAGGGAGTCCACGATGTGAAGATAGTCCTGTCAACATGCAGTTCAAATGAGAAAAAAATACAACCGTCAATAATGATAAAAAAGAAAATAGAACAGATTTTGAACAGTGAGTGTAGTTAAGTCACTTTGTATCTTGTTCTGTAACAACAAAATCATCGCCAAACACATTTTTTTATATGACTGAATTATGCACTGTGTCCACACTATTTACACCTAAAAGCTCATCAGTGTCACCCATCTGCCACAAACCAACTGAAATCAGGATAGGGCAGAACTCAGAATATCAGCAATAACGGACAAGAAACTGATTCTGATCTGACAGCCCAGGAATTTATGATCTAACACTGAAAGCATGGTTTTAGTTAAACTTGCAGAAGTATGCCACTGACACTTTATGCTTATGGACACCCCCTCAGTAAATTCTACATCTGAAATGAGCTGATTTAGCTCCTCCTTTAAGGTCGCCCTCTCTTTAAGCCAGTGTTTTTCTGAAAGTCTGGCCCTTGCATACAAAGGGCTTAAACAACAGGTGGGTGTGGCCTCTCCTCATCTGCCTGCTTGAGATCACTCCTTCTGAAATCTGGGTTTGAGCACTCTGAAAATGCTTTTAAAATTCAACCTCTAATATCACTACAAGCTGTAGCTGCTCTGTTTGAAGACTGAAATATGAATTAAAGATATTTGTTACCTGAGCCATCTTGAAGCTCAGCGCCACTTTGAGTCCTTGCACTCGGACTTTCATGGGTAACATGTAGTAGTAACTGGTAGGCCCTCTGGGTCCATGAGACACCCCACCTGAATAAAACACAGGACCAGTCAGAGCATACTTCCAGCATGTGAATCCCTCCAGATCAACCTACTGAAGGATGATCATTTCTGAGTCATGACAAGTTAAGGAGACAAGAGGAGAGCATACACTGAACTATGAAATGGTTAATCGTTTTCAGTTATATTTAAAAGAAGAAAACAGTGGACGCAGGCAAATCAAACAGAAGTTTAAGCGGTTTCACAATAAGGTCAAAAAGAGCCACCTCCTCTCCATATGGGTGATCGGATGCTTCCGTGCCGAGCTCGTCCACTTCCTTTTTGTTTCCAAGGTTTCCTGCCTCCGCCACTGACCTCTGACCTGACCTTCGTGTGGGCATGACTCTGAGAGGAAAAGAAAACTATTAGTCTAATAAATATGAATATTCTTTATCAGCCATGGCACAATCAACTAACTCCTCTGATCATCTTCTGCTTTTCAAAACAATAAAAATTCAATATAAATTTACTTTAAAGAGGACCTGTTATGCCTTATTTTCTGTCATTATATATTCTGTTAGAATGATGGATATTAAACTTTGTGAAAGTTTCAAATAATGACACCAGTGTATGTCAGCATATTTACTTGTCCCTATATGTATTTTTAAGATAAGGCTTAAATCTTTTATTTTTGATTAAGCTTATAGTTGATGCTGGATCAGGTGACCTTGAACCATCCCTTAGTTACTCTGCAATAGGCCTAGGCTGCTGAGGGGTCCCATCCCATCCAGTGAGTGTCTTCATTCACCTCTTTTCACTCTGTTTATGCCCCACTCTGCTTCTAATCATTGGTTAATTCTTAATCTCTGTCTCTCTTCCACAGCATGTCTTTTGTCCTGTCTCTCTCCCCTCAGCCCCAACAGGTCACAGCAGATTAAACAGGAGTTTTTCCTTCCCACTGTCACCAAGTGCTTGCTCAAAGGGGGTTGTTTGATTGTTGGGTTTTCTCTGTACCATTGTAGGGTCTTTACCTTACAATATAAAGTGCCTTGAGGCGACTGTTGCGATTTGGTGCTATATAAATAAAACTGATTATTTTAAATAGTGATTCATTCAAAGCTGCTTAAGTAGTGTCCAAAAATAAAAATACAGAGCTGGGATTTAGTAAAAAAAAAAAAAGGCCCCCTTTTAAATGAATTATTTAAAATTTGAGTTTCATTCCTAGTCACAGCTTTTGAACATATAATTTTTTTGCATTAACACAGACTTTAACTGATCTATTTTTTCAACAAACATGAAAAGACAGAAAAACAATAACACAGGCTGATGCTAAGCTTAAACTGCTTGACTATGTGCTACATATTATTTAAAAAAAAACAAGTGGGTAAAACAGTAACTTACAATCCTTTTGTAATTTCTCTGCCATATTTCAACACTGTGTAGAATATCAAGCCTGAGGAGTGAGAACAAAGATTAACTTGAATATTTCAGAAGGTTCTAAAACATGTAGATTTGAGGGGGGAAAAAATCTCCAAATAGTAACTTGAGAAATGCTCCCCGTTACCTCGGAGGCACTGCAAATACATCAGGGTGGAGCTCAGCCAAACCCAACGGCTCGCTGTCCTGCCTCTCCAGAGTCTCCACCCAGGTCTGCACAGGGCTCAGGTGAGCAGGAACCACAGCATCACACTTCCTCAGCAGAGGCAGAGGGCAGTCTGCAGGAGGAGGTGGGCGCTCTGCAGGAGGACACAAAGTAGAAGTCAGTGATGGACACTTTCATTTCTCCCAAGGAGATGTAAATGTTATAAGGAAAATCACAATATTTGGCTTTTTGGAGAAAAAATATTTCATAATTAAATTCGTTTTAAAATACATATTCAAACATCACATTTATCTATCAAGCATGGATTAAAAAAACATATATGGAAGCTACAAGTTTCATACTTAATCTGGCAGGATCCACGAGGTTGGTGGGCAGCAGTAAATTTGGAGGCAGAGCGCCCTCAGAGAACGAGGAGGCGAACTGAGGAGAGAAAGTGATGACATCACTAAAACACATCACAAAAATGAAAAATGGATTGATACCTGTTAACAGTCAGTGTTAAGTGCGAGACTAAACGGTATCATATTCATCTGATCATTGTATTTGAGGAAGAAACAAATACCAGCACAGGCCACTCACTAAGTATGATCTACTGTATTAGTGTTATATGTTGCTTATTTGGTCAAAGAGATACACTTCAGAGGCTGCAGCCACTATTAAGCAAATGTTCTTTTTATATATATATAAAGCTTAATAAAACAACTAACACTGAAGCTAGTATGTAAAGAAATTAAATCCCACCAAAAATGGTCCCAGATTCTCCTTTTGCTGCATTTGAACTAAGCTTTTTCTGTTTTTGGGTGTAAGTAGTTATTTCAGATGTAGCTGAAACACAGCTGTGTGCAGGTGGCAGAAACCGGCTGAGGGACGTTGTTCGTGTTGGTGAGTTAATGCCACTCACCCTTTTAGCAACTCCTCTGCCACAAAATATGAAGGACAGTCGAAGCATTTCTGCTCGATTTTCTTCCACGCGCTTACACAGTTAAATTGCTCTTAAATTATTTGAATAAAATATGGTAAACAGAATAAAAGGCTCCCTGAAAGGTCGAAGACGCTTTTCCGTGTGACATGCTTGTGGCGCGTCTTGATGACATCACGCTGGTAGAGTGGCACCATCTATTGGTTGGATGTGGTCAAAGCGCATGCAAACATTTAAAAGAAAAAAACAGTTAAACAGACAATAACTAAATGAAAGACAAGATCCTCAGACAAAACAAAAACTGTAAAAGACAATACCAGACAAATTCAGTTAATTCAATACAATCTTATTTACAAAGCTCCAAATCACAACAACTTTCGCCTTAA
This sequence comes from Pterophyllum scalare, assembly GCA_024447675.2. NCBI lineage: Eukaryota > Metazoa > Chordata > Actinopteri > Cichliformes > Cichlidae > Pterophyllum > Pterophyllum scalare. The sequence goes on from JAMQGT020008587.1 coordinate 24,200, forward strand.
GGCATTTTATATTGTAAGGTACAATAATTACAGAGAAAACCCAACAACCAAAACAACCCCATATGAAGAGAGAGAGAGAGAGCCACAAAATATTTATTTCAACATTCTGCTTGAGTCTCTTGTTTAGAAAACTGGTTTCATCCAATTAGAACATCTATGAATGAACAAAGTGAAGAAAAAAATGGGGAAAATATGCTTTTAATTCTCCAGTCTAAAGAAGTCACACTTTGCTTAATGGGTGAATTCTAATTAATAAGCTGTATCAATAACAATACATTATATATTCTATGCAATCCATGTGTGTCTAGGTCACTCATTGTACTTCATATCATGAGAGCAGATATGTTTCCTTCTCTTAGTAGCATTCTTAATTTTGAGATATTATTAAACTCTTTGAAATTAGAGACTTAAATGTTTTGTTTTTTGTTTGTTTTATGTACCCTTTCATAAGGGTAAGTGTGTCCAAACTTTTGACTGGTACTGTATATCTCTCAATCTCACTCATTACTGTTAGTGTCTGTTTTTGTTTTTTGACAGTAAAGAAGTAGTCTGCTGATTCATATCTGATTTCATAGTAATATTCCAGACCAGATTTACTTTCATTGTTCTAATGTTCCAACTAGGGTGCTTGAAATCATGTCGTAAGTGGTTTACCACGAATGGTGCTAAAGTATGCAGTGAGACTGGTCAGACAGGCACTTAGTTTCAGACAGACCGTCTAGCAGAAAGTGATGATTGAACATAAATAGTTCAACAAATAATAGTTGTTGACATGATGAAGACAATACATTGGGAAATACTTTTTTTCTATTTTACCATAAACACACAAAAGCAAAGATGTTTTTCAAAGAAGATTTTTGCACTTTTCACAGAAGTCTTGAGCCACTCCTCATTTCTTCATTTTTTTTTTTTTACAGTTGTAGAAGTTTATGGATTTATTGAAACATGTGCAACATATGTATATAAGGCAAAAAACAGAGTTGGCACAACTCTAATGAGCCTGAAAGTTGGTATTTGTTATGAGCAGCTTTTTATCTTCAACTGTCTGAACTCTCTTTGCCAGCTCTCTTGTCATTTAAGTAGTCTTCAGGAACAGTTTTCCAGGCGTCTTGAAGGACATTCAAAGCTCTTCTTTGGATGTTGGCTGCCTTTGTTTCGTTGTCTGTCAGGATGATCCCCCACTGCTTCAATAATGTTGAGGCTCAAATGCAGCCCCAAACCATGACAGTCTCCACTGTGTTTGACAGGTGGCTGTAAACACTCACTGTTGTACCTCTCTGGTCCTTATTTATTGACAGTTTGAACCAAGTCACTACATGATATACAGTATGTTGCCACTAATTTTCATTCTCAGTTCTTGTGTAATTTGGCACACCACAGCCTTTTCTCCCCATTTCCCTTCCTTAAGAATGGCTTCCTAACAGCCACCCTTCCGTTACGACCACTTGTGATGAGGCAAACAGCAGATGGACCTGCAAGGGCCCAAAAGACCTGGCACAGGACCTGTGTCAGGTCTGTGCTGAAGTTCTTTCTATTCCTTAAGGACATGACTTTCAAATATTGTTCATCATTCTTGTTTTGTACAGTTTTGTAACAACATGAACATGATTTTATTATTAAAGAATGATCTTAAATAATATCTTAAATCATTCCATAACTTCTCAAATTATTCAAAACTGTTGAAGCAAAAACCAGGTTGAAAGCAAAATGGTTCTAAGCATTTAATAAAGTCCAGTATTTGTACACCTGTAATAGATACAACGAATATCCAAAAGAACAGATATTCAATAAACTACACATAACAATTGTGAATATTTTACAATTCAATTAATAAAATTTAAAAATCAAATATCTGAGAAAAAAATTCATTTAATCTTGTAATAGTACCCAGTAGAACCCTTAAGGAAACACATTTCTACATTCCTTTCAATATAATAGTAAAGAGAGAATATTAGAGGCTTCTGAGTGCCATAACAAAACTAGTCAGAGATTAATGTACATAAAAACAATACTTTTTCAAACATTGTAGATTATACCATAGGAAATATTTTACTGTACTTTCAAAAAAGAAGTTAAAATACATTTCATAAAACAAGTGTAAAAGTGCTGCATTGTAATGTAGGTAACATCATTGCAAAGCTCCAAGAGCAATATGTACCAAAAAAATGTAAACGATTCAGAAAGTAACACATTTTATAAAAATTGTTTAAAAAAAAAAAAAAACATGAATAGCTTGAGTAACAATAAATACATCCAGTACAAAAAGCACACTAAAAATGCAAACAAAAGTGCTTTGAAAGCTATACAAGGTTGGAGAAAAATTACGAGCCTCTTCGGTCATGTTCACCAGGAACTTCAAGGTCCAAATTTCCTGGATGAAAGTCAAGTCCTCCGAGCGTGTTATATTTACGATTTGGCATCTTTTGATTTTGTGCTTGAGTGGGAAAAACAGTCACATAGTATCCATCTGAACTGTCAGGTGCTCTCATCCTTGAATCTGGAGAAAATGGCGGTAAACGTGTATTGTGTTCAATATGACCAGATGGGATTCTTCTGGGGTCCCTCATGACATTGTTAACTCCAGATGGGGAAATCACCTGTCCATGATTCTGTGGATCCTGGGGGTGAAGGTTTGAACCCCTGGCTCTAAGCACATGTTGTTTTCCTGTGAAGTCACCAATGTTGAGATCTGAATGATTTAAATCAATTTGTTGGCCTAAAATGTCATCCATCCCAGGGTAGCTGGATCTTACTTTGGTTCTAGCTGACTTTCTATCAGCAGGATGAAGTGTGACATCACCATCTATGTCCACGTCAGAAATTTTCATGTTCATATTTGTCACATCTGATGTGCGATGTTTATATGAGGGTCTCTGGTAATATAGTGAAGGATCATCAATATTAAGACCTGGAGATCTGAGATGCTGCTGTGGATTGTGCATTGCAGCTTTGGGCATGTTTGAAGCACTCTCCCTTGGGCCTGATATATGTCCCATCATCTGAGGTGGTTTCATATTCAACTTTGCATTTGGAGGCGCAAAATCAAGATTTGTTGGTCTCAGAGATGCACCAAAGTCAATATCAGATGCTTGAAGATGATCTGGGCTTTTAACTACTGACTCATCTTGAAAGATGGGAGTTTGACTTTTCTGTCTAAATCAAGATCAGCCTTATGACCATGGATGTTTCCCAAGGGCATATTCATGTCAACATCTGGACCTCTTATGCCTCTTACTTGATGAGCAGTAAAGTTCATGTCAGGTTGTCTTATGTTACCATTTATTCCTAGACTGGGGTGTTTTGTATTGAGCCTGGCATTCTTTAAAGTGGCATCAGGTAAATCTAAATCTGGCATACTTGGACCAGGTCCAGAAAGTCTCATATTTGGTGTTTTTGCTTGAGGCCCAGAGATACTGAGATCTGGTGCATTTAAACTTGACATTTTAAATTTTCCTTTTGGTACATTAACATCTAACCTTGCATCAGGGAAATCAATGTTGGTATCTGGAGTGTTCATATCCAAGTTGGGAGCTTGGAGATTCACATTTGCCTTAGGCACTTCAAATCCACCTTTCATCTTTGGAGCTTTCAGATTCAGATCTGGAGTTTTAAGGTCAGAATTTAATTTCAAGTTTGGTCCTTTTGGTAATTTAGCATTAAGATCTGGTAAACTGAGATCAGCCTTTGGGAGATCTGTTCTTGGTGCAGAAACTCCCACATCAGGAATTTTCAGATGTGGAGTTTTAAATTTCCCTGAAGGTCTACCAAAATCAGTGTCAGGGAATTCAAAATCAGTTTTGGAGCCTTTGAGGTCTATATTTGATAAACCTAGATTAGGGGGCATCAAGTCCACCTTTTATCTTCGGAGCTTTGACATTCAAATGTGGTGAATTCTGTTCAAAGTCTGGCCCATCTAATTTTGGACGAGAAAATCCCACATCAGGTAATTTTAAATGCGGAGATTTAAGCTTCGATGATGGGCTGCCAAAACCAACATCAGACATTTCAAGGGCAGTTTTGGAACCTTTGAAATTGGCATTTGGTGCCCTGAGGTCAATATGTGAGCCATCTAAA
>JAMQGT020008588.1:0-24732 GCA_024447675.2 Pterophyllum scalare
TGCTATGTGTCATTCTACCTTACTTCGTTCAGATTACGTATTGCTTGGTGGTGGGGTTTACCAGAGGAAAGTGCGGAATGGGTGCCGGCGACTGGAGCTGTGCCCCGGACAAGCTGAGGCTCCCTCATCTGGGGTGGGGGGAAGCAAGAGAAATACACGGAGGAGGTTGAGCGAAATAGCAACTTGTTTAATTTCTGCCAATCAAGACGAGAGGAAGACAACTCCCAAACTGGCAGTAAGTTGGAGTGCGGCGGAGAGGAGAAGCCCTGTGCGTGGTGTGTGTGCGTTTGTGTGTGTGTGTGTCGGTGTGTGTGTATGTCAGTGTGTGTTTGACTCGGTGTGTGTGTGTGTGTTGCGTGTGTGTGTAAAACACGCAGTGTTGTGGAATGACACCGCCTGGAATCATGAGCTTGACTGACTGCCTGAGTTGTTTTTGGCCGGTTTGAATTTCGGTAGCACAAAGATTATTAATGCAGACACGATCTATATGATCAGTAAACTTCACATTATTAAATGCACATACTTTGAATTTTTTTTTTTAAATTTCCATCTTCTAATATTTATTTTCAGTACTCACAAATATCATAGGCTATTATTAGAGCTGTGCTGCAAATCTAACCCCGACTTATTGTTGCTCACAGGCTTAAGTTATGAGCCTTATTTTAGTGCATTAAATTTAAACGTTTAAATTTTATTTTCAAAAAATATATATTCCCACATTATCTTTTAATGTTTAATGACATCGATTTAGTTTTTACAATGTTGTTAAACTTACAAGCTTTACCATATAATCTAATTAATTTCCCTTTATGACATATTTAGCTAAATCATTTTAGGTAGCAAAACCATATTAAAAGTTACACAGCAGCAAATGATAACTACATCTTTAACCTGCTTGATCTTTTACAGAAAAAAAGTATATATATATATATATATATATATATATATATATATATATATATATATATATATATATACTATATATATATATCCTCTAAATTAATCTGACAAAATAACCTTGTCCGTATGTTGTATTATTATTCCTGTTTAGATTAAGTGTTTTTCTGGCTGCGTCTGTAGTCCTCGGTACGGCCCCTAGTGGCAACAAAACGATAAGTTTTTTTCATGTAAAATCTGTCTTTCTCATGGCCTCGCATAGTTTGTATTTTTGCTCTACTTTAACAGCAATAATCTCTTTATAGATTTCGCCATGTGTGCATTTAAACTTTGCCTGGATTATGTGTCACCACTGGTGACTCACCAGTAAACTCAGATGAGATTTTTAAGATACTCTAACGAGAGATACTTCCTGCGAGGCTGTCGTCAGAATCATTTTCAGTCACACTTTTTTCTTTCTTTCTTTTTTCCCCCTTTTTCTTGCAGAGATCATATCACCTAAATTTGTGCAACTATATAAACAGTATTTTAGTGTCACAGCTTGCTGCACTCTGTATTTGCTGTTTCCACTCAAACCTGGTGTATACCGGGGGGGTTTACAAGTGGTCTGAGGGAGCCGCCCCACTAGTTTCTCCCGTTTTTTTGTTAAACAAATTCAGAATGATTGCGGATGCATGGGCCATTCCCGACTGGCTGGGGCCTGCTTTCAGAGAGCTGCAGAGCCCCGCTGTTCCTTTATTATCATAAGCAGATTAGAGGTAGGGGGAACACACTCAGATGCAGATAGCAGCCGAGCGGCCCATTTCAACCTTGCATTATAATGGACCGAGCTGCATGTGTCGCCTCTCGCAGCCTATTAAGCACAAGATGAATCTTATGTAAGGTTGCCGGGGCCGGCATAATGAGTGCACGGGGGCTCCGCTCCTCTATTTATTATCAAATGACTAAAACAAAAATAATAAGGCTTGATCTGTTCACTTTCAATTATGATTTAATCTGGAGACACACATTTAAATTGAATTCTTTCAGGTGCACGCACTTGATCTATCTTTAATTATCGGGATTGTCTGGCTTGGAGAGATCCAGACGAACAGATGTGTGACAGGTGACTCAGATTTTTAGACCTTTTTTTCTGTGGGTTGTTTTTGTATTTCTTTTTTTAATTAAAGCATTTATTATGTGTTAAACTGAACTTCTAACTCATCCTCGACTCCTTCTCTACTTTGAGAAACCCCCTTCTTTTTTTCTTTTTTCTTTTTTTTTGCAGTCGCTTGTACATCCCCTTCTCTCCACTAGGCGGCACTGGTGCCACGCAGCACAGCGCTCTTGCCCTCGGTTGCAGTTTCAGAGAAATAGCAAAAACAAGTGAAACTAACACTTCCAGCAACCCCCAAAAAACTTTACTCCCTTTAGACTCTAAAGCCTTATAGTTTCGCTTTAAAGTGTGTGACGCTGGTTTTTATTTTATAGTAGTCTCGATGTGGTCGGTTTGATCCGGGCTACAGTGAAGCAGGTGGAGGCCGCTCTTTTCTCACACACTTATTGGCTGACACGCTTGTTCGGGCTTATTGAATGAGCTGCGCCTTTTGTGCAAACACACTTTATCTTAAAATATTCCTCACCTTTATTTCCCCCCCTTGTCCCCCGGTGGACCAGCCCCCCCATCTCTCTCTCTCTCTCTCTCTCTCTACTCTCTCTCACATATATACACAAACTACAAAGCCCTAACAACAACAGCAGCACTCGCAGTGGAAGTGACGTGGAGTTGGGTCTTTGTCCGGACAGATGTAGCGACAACATCCCAAACAAAAACCGCTTATTTGTGCTGAGATGAGCCCGTCTGCCTTCTGTGTGTTGGCATTCAACTTCACTAAAAGACTAAAGGGGGAAACATCTTGGATTACCTTTCCTCTTTTCAACGCTAAAAACCAGCCGTGCCCCCCCCCCAAATTCCCTCCCTCCCTCACGCACACACACACACTCACACACACACACACGGCCATTCAATGCTTTGAGTTAACTAACAAAGTTTATTTAAGTGTCATTGTGTTTTGGGGGGTTGTAAGTGGAAGGGAATTAGTGCCTTTTTGATTTGGGACAAGGGCAGCTCCACAGGCCGTGGCTTGTGTCAGAACAATACTGTGTCCACCTTTAGCGACAGATCATACTGACAACATTTGATCATTTAATTTAAAGCTCTTTTTTTTCGTGCTTATTTCTGGCTTATGCGTGTGACCTTTGAGCTGTGGCTTTGTTGTTAGAAGTGAGTCCACACGCTTAAATAACGATGATAAATAATTTCCTGTGAATTTCTGCAGTTTTATTTTTTAGCTTTTTATCCAACTTTCTTGGTCCTGTGCAGGTCTGAAGTTTGAAGGACAGCCACTTTCTCGTTTCCTAAACGCGCAGTGAGTTTCTGCATCATGTTCTCCCTCAGTATGAAATATGGAAGTGCTCCCATTAATATATTCCCAGAGAAAAATCCCCATCAGCTTGGAAATAGTAAATATGTACTCTGTGTTGGCTCATATGGGCAGCCTGTGTGTGTGTGTGTGTGTGTGCGTGCGTGTGCGTCGGGGCAGGCAGACTCCGCCCCTTTATGCTAATTAAGGTCTCCCATTGGCGTGTCAGTGGAAAAGGCCGGCTCTGATTGGCCAGGTCGAAGCCATTTATACGCTGACAGCCCCCGTCACATGAATGGTTGTCTATTAACTTGTTTCAAAAACTATCTGGAGTTGTCAAGGCTCAGGCGGACAGAGGCGAAAAAGTACAGTTTGTTGATGCTTTTTCGGAGAAGCGACGGGAGAAGTTTTGTGGACACAACATAGCAGGGACCTGTTGGAAGAAGGCTCTCTCACACACACGTATTCCGACACACGCTCGCTGCGAGGGGGAGAGAGAGGGCGAGAGAGAGAGAGAGAGAGAGAGTGTGTGTGTGTGTGTGTGTGGAGACGCAGCTTGATGCTTGTTGTTTTTGTCCAGAGAAAAGTTGCATAGAAAATCGACAGGTAACTTTTCGCAGCAGTCCTTTGCGCTCCTCACTGTCTGCTTCTCTGGCTTGTGGAGTTTGTCTCTTGGCTTTTTTTTTCTCCCCTTCCGTCTGCTCGGGAGCTCCAACTAAAAGCTGTTCCTGATGTATAACATGATGGAGACTGAACTGAAGCCCCCAGCTCCCCAGACCAACACGGGGGGCACGGGCAACACCAACACGTCCGGCACCGGCAACAACCAGAAAAACAGCCCCGAGCGGGTCAAGAGACCCATGAACGCGTTCATGGTGTGGTCCCGGGGCCAGAGGAGGAAGATGGCGCAAGAAAATCCCAAAATGCACAACTCGGAGATAAGCAAGAGGCTGGGCGCTGAGTGGAAACTTCTGTCTGAGAGCGAGAAAAGACCTTTCATCGACGAAGCCAAGAGGCTGCGGGCCCTGCACATGAAGGAGCACCCGGATTACAAATACCGGCCCCGGCGAAAAACCAAGACCCTCATGAAGAAGGACAAGTACACTTTGCCCGGTGGGCTGTTGGCTCCGGGAGGAAACGGGATGGGAACCGGGGTCGGTGTTGGGGTGGGGGCCGGACTCGGCGGTGGGGTGAACCAGCGCATGGACAGCTATGCCGCGCACATGAACGGCTGGACCAACGGGGGCTACGGCATGATGCAGGACCAGCTGAGTTACCAGCACCCGGGGCTGAATGCACACAACCCGAGCCAGATGCAGTCCATGCACCGCTACGATATGAGCGCCCTGCAGTACAACTCCATGACCAGCTCCCAGAGCTACATGAACGGCTCCCCGACATACTCCATGTCATATTCCCAGCAAACCACGCCGGGAATGACCGCCCTGGGCTCCATGGGGCCTTCCTCGGTGGTGAAGTCCGAGTCGAGTAGCTCCAGCCCGCCCGTCGTCACCTCGTCATCCCACCGGGCCGCCCCGGGCTGCCAAAGCGGTGATCTGAGGGACATGATCAGCATGTACCTACCCGGGGCGGAGGTCAGCGAGCCGACCGCCCAGACCAGGCTACACATGTCCGGGCACTACCAGAGCACCGTGCCCGGGACGACGATCAACGGCACGCTGCCGTTAACACACATGTAAGAGACACAAAGCAGAAAGAGAGAAAAAGAAAGAACTTTTATAAGAGAAACTGTGGACTACTTAACGTTGGACTATTTTTGTACAGAAAAATTTCGGGGTGGGAAAAGTTGTATAGAAGTCTCCAGGAAAAAGGACACGCTACTCTTTTTTTTCTCTCATTTTATTCTAAGGAAGCTCTAGAGGACCGGTAGGAGATCCCCTCTTCAATGATGGATGAAGTTTGGAAGACTAGAAAGTGGGAGTCGCAATCAAAATGTTTTATTATTGCAATCACCTTTTGTACAGTATTTATCAAAGAAACATTACAATCAGACGAAATTGTTTGTTAAACTGCAAAAGGTTGCATTTTTTTTCCTTTTCCTGTTTTATATAAAACAACGTCAGTTCTGCAGAAAATATTAAAAGTGAAAGATGACAGAACTGAAATTCTATGGGAGCGATCAATTGTGCTCATTTAATACTTCACACATTGGAAAGAAAGGGGACATAAAACGAAGCAGGTAAAACTGCTTTTTGTTTTTCATTTTAAAGGCAGCATTACTTAACATTTTATTTCTTGGAAAAAAAATACGCATTTGTTTTTTTTTCTCTCATGCAGCTTAAAATATAGGTTCTTAATTTATATTTCCGTCTCCCACTTTTCATCTGTTAGAGGTATGACGCTTGTACTTTTTATTTTCTAATTGATTTGTACAATTTCTGTATATTTCCTGTGATATTTTAAGTTTTTATTTCAAAGAAAAAAAATTTCATTCCCGTAGTTGTATTTTAAGAATTGTGGCCTGTACGCAGAAGCCAACCACTCCATGTATATATATACCGGAACTAATACCATCCTTATAACAGTTACAATTTCAGCTGAGTATATATTTTTTTTTCAATATGCAGTTTGAAATGAATAAATTTTGGAAATTTGGATACTTGAAATTGTTTGAGTTTTGATTTGATTTCTCTTTGTTTTTATGTGCGCCAGGCAGTCATCACATGTTGAGTTTTCATCTGTCTGTGGAGCTTTTCCTCCTTTTCTTTTTTTTTTTGTTTACTATAAATTCAACACTAATTTCTGAACATCTTTATTAAGTATTCTACTCAATGCTTACAGAATACGGCTTTGGGGCGACATGCCTCCTTTAAACTCCGAATAACTGTGCGTCGTGGTTAACCACGTTTCTATTTTCTAGTGCCTGCGGATGGCCCCATCAAGCCCAAAGTTTGTTGCCTGTTTCCTAAAAAGGGGAAGATTTTTCCACCAAAATACCCATCATCCCCAGGTATAGATTATCATTTCTCCTCTTTTATAATTATTGCTTTTGAGGTCCAATTCATATATATATATATATATTTTTTTTCTTTTTAATGAAAAAAACTGCATTTCTTTTTACATCTTGGTATACTAGGCCTGATGGATGACTGATCATGCAGCGCTAATATCTGCCAATATCTTGCTTGCAAACAGGTACAAATCAGATTCCTGATTATTTTAGGTCAGACATGAGAATGTATATCATCCATGGAGTTTTATTTTCTACTGACACCATGCATCAGGGTTTTTTGTTTGTTTGTTTTTTATTTACAGCTGCTTAACCCTTGAGTTCAGGTTTTATTTCATGCTGCTCATTTCCTCTCGTTTTTTGAGTTTAGTCAGTAATATAATCACAATAATATCTGTTAGTTTTGGAACCTTTCTCTGTTTTCCCCCCCCTTCCAAAACCCGGAGCGGGCTTATCAGGTTAAAATGTCCAATTAGGTGTAAATTGATGGTGAGCCCTCTTGAAGGGAGCCAGGCGAGCGGGACCAGCCGGGATGCTTTTTCCCGGCCGTGTAATAGCTCCACACAGATACTCGAGTGTGGCCATTTTAATCTAATGTTTAATCAAACGGGTCCTGCTGTTTCCCGTTAACCCCGCTTCTCATGGTTCAAGCTCTCCGGTGACTCGCTGCACACCTCCTCCACCACATCCACCCTCTGCCTTAAAAAAAAAATTTAAAGAAATCTTCTCATCCATATTTCTGCTATCCAGGCTGATTTCCCCCCACTCGTAATAATAATAATAATAATAATAATAATAATAATAATAATCCTTATGATGAGCTAACAGCTCGCCCTAATTTTAACTAACGGTTTTTAATCTGGGGGGATGTGTGTGTGTGTGTGTGTGTGTGTGTGTGTGTGTGTGTGTGTGTGTGCACTGAGGTAGATTAGGCCGTTGTGTCGCGCAGGCTGGGTCCCGGGGGAGCGGCAGATGAATATTTGAAGAGGCCCCTCGGTGTTTATCCGTCCACTTCTCCTTCTCTCTCTCTCTCTCTCTCTCTCTCTCCTAATCGGACCTTCAAGAGGTCAATGGATCGTTGGGAGCCCCATTAATTATTGACGTGAGCAGCTGAATTGGTTGTAACAGCCTAAGAACGCTAGTGATAAACAATTTGTTTTTAAAGGTCGGACCAGTGGACGCGTAAAAATCTCGCTCTGTCTCCAGGAGCGCCGGGCCACTGCAGGCCCAGAGGCCATGCGAAATTATTTTTTTCCCGGCCGATCGTTACACCTTTGATGTGATGGAAAAAAAAAAAAGCTTTGTGAAGGCAGAGAATACCCAAATGTGCTTGATGATCGACTTATCTTTTCTGTGGCGTGTCATAAGACCTGTGGCTTACTGGTATAAAGACTTCATGTTGACACAATCAGGATGCTCAGGCAGGCAGGCCTTTTAAACTGTCCCACAGCCCGTGTTGCACACCTTTATGCTCTTAATGCTCTTGAGCTTCGCATTTTCTCCCATTTTCTCATATTTCTTTCTCCCTTAAAAAAACACACTTCAATAAATGCTTTCTGAGTGATTGAGGCCACATGCTGTCACAAACTAGGACACGGTGAGTGTTCACTCGGAAAACACTGATATCGCGCTATCTCGGTAGAAAAATATTAGCCCCGCATTTAGCCCCTGTGCTTTCCAAAATCTGATTTAATCTCAGAGGCGCTTTAAGCTCAGTGGCGCTCCTGTTCAAACATTAAATAAAAGGTGCTGCCCAGCGCAGCCAGTGCAGTGGTGACACAGGTGATACCGGGAATCAAGTGGCCTGACTAAAATGTTACACCCCACAGGTGGTGTTCATGCGAGGGGGGTGGTGGGGTGGCGTGGACGGAATTCGCCCGGATACTTTAAACAGACCTCTCAGAGTTTAAATAAAAGTGTTCAAATATATATATTTCAGCTCTAGCGCAAAAACATGTGTTGTGTTTGACTTGCATAGGCTGAAACTGGGAGGCCCGGTTAAGGTGTTCCCCTTCATCCTTTCATTCGCCCAGCTACTCGTCCGTCCGTCCGTCCATCCATCTCGTCTACCAACCCACCCACCCATCCTTCTGTTCCTCGCGTGCAGAGTCTGGCTGCCGTGGCTCGAGGGTATTTGGCCTGCAACAGGTGGTAAGCGCGCGCCTCCTTTTTTTTCGCCTCGGGTTAAAAAGAAAAACCTCTCAGATGTTATCTATGATAACCTGGTGTGCGAGCGTGCCTTTATCACAATATTGACATGTTTCATTACAAAGGTGTTTTCATATATATATATATATATATATATATATATATATATATATATATATATATATATATATATATATATATATATATATATATATATATATATATATATATATATATATATATATATATATATATATATATATATATATATATATATATATCCAACAAAAAGCATCTGTAGGCCAATCTTATAAAATGGTATAAAATTCAGGTTATTGCACGAGTTGAGCAATTTTAAACAAGCCGTGGAGTCTGTAGAGGCCTCTTATAAATGCTCTGTAAAATAACCTAAATTTAAATAGCCTAAATGAGGCCAATTTAAATATAAAATAACTGAAGAAAAATTAATCCAGAACGTGAGAACTAGTTAGATGTGTCAGTCCATGGTTTACGCTGGCCAGCGCTCTCCAAATCCTGTGTTTGTTGTTGAGATTATATGATTTTTTTTTAAAATTAGGTCAAATGACCCACCTACCAAACGCGCGTGCACACGCACGCAAACAAAGCAAGCTTAGTGGCCTGTAATCCCACGAGAGCCACTTTCCCTTTTCACCACCACGCAGATAATAAGGAGGGGGAGGGGGAAGGGGGATGACGTCAGCCGATCAGCTAGACGCCTTACAACGTGGGATCTTATAGACGTGTATGTATCTCGCATCTTCATAAAATCACTGTTTAAGATCTTTTTGAACATATTTTTTTTAAACATAAATATGTAATTTTTTTAGTCAGGTGTAGACTCTCAAACGAGGCAGTAGCGCACCTCAGGATAGGGAACCTGGCTTTGACACCAAATCAACATGCAGTTAGTTTTTTATTTTAACAACAGGCAGACACAGGAGCAAATCAGAAATATGTTCAGTAATAAATTCATAATGATTAAAAAAAGGAATGCCATGGAAGGTGGGCTTTAAAGTAATCAACAAGTTACAGTGTGATTAATGAACATAGATTTTGTTCTTATTTAGTCCACTGACGCTTCTGTAAGGCATAGTAAATAAAGGCAGCCCAGCCGTCCCCTTGTTCTTGGACTGGTTCAGTATAAATGAAATGGAAAGCTTCTATAAATAATCGTTGTTTACGTTCTTCCTCTCCTGTCGCGTCATTATTCTGCATCCCTGAAGTGGTTTTTAGGCTGCCTGACATCTCTGCCTTCATCACAGGGAAACACAGCAAGAATAGTTGAATGGCAAAACTGTCAGAGCAGAGAGCTGTCGTGTGTTTCAGTTGCGTGCGTGCCTGTGTGCGTGAGTGCGCGCGTGCGTGTGCGTGTGTGTGTGTGTGTGTGTGTGTGTTTGGAGCGCAGAGGGACTGAATGGCAGCCAGTAGCCTGCTGATCTAGCGCAGGTGCAGGGAAGGGAAGCGGGTGGTGTGTGTGTGTGTGTGTGTGTGTGTGTGTGTGTGTGTGTGTGTGTGTGTGTGTGTGTAGGGGGCTCTCTCTCTCTCCCCCTCTGCACACTCACTTCCATTGAATAGGACCACACACTGACACAGACCAGCATGCCATCAGCCTCGCGCTGCTCTCGGCCCGCATTCTCAGAGGTTCGAGGCCTCTGCGACAGCCCCCCCCAACACCACCCCTCGCTTCTTCTTCCTCCCTCCTCCCTCCTCGTCACCCTTTACTCCCCCACCTCGTCACTTGCGGCTCCAGCTCCGTTTATCATCTCTGCTCATTGATGCTGACAGCTTTATAGAGCGCCATCATTAAGGACATGCACAGTTTGCAGCGGATCACGACTCTTAAGGGGAAAAAAAGCCCACAACCAAAACATTTATCTCTATGTTTTACTGTACCTAAGGTGTCCTTTTTTTCTTCTGCTCCATCAGAGCACCGACTCCTTGTAAAATAGGTCATTACGATTTATGCGCAAAACTTAATAATTCCTTCCCACTTGCAGTAACATGAAAACGCTACTTGCATGATTTTTTTTATCTTTACTTTCTGTTGAGCCGCTCCTAAACTCTGTTTTTAAAGCCATCACTAGCTGCCTATCATTACTAAATCTGCTTCCCGTGGTGCTGATAACGTCGGTCGTCGCTCTGAATGAATGACAGTTCTGAAACTCATGTTTCACACCCACGTGGATGCTTAAAACTTGACATATTCCTGCTCTTTGTTTTTCTTGTTTTTGCTTCCTACCAGAAAAAAAAAATCTTTTGAAAATTAGCCCTGCAGGCCTCGCTTAAAGGCCTCTTAGGCGTCCGGAAATCAAATGGAACAGTATTTTCTTGGTCGGATTTAAGGGCTGCAGTTGTAATTAATTGTATTGATTGAAGCTAATAATATATGTTAATATATGTTGCTTCTCGGCGCTATTAACGCAGGACAGGGGAAAGAAGAGTAGGAGAGGGGTGGGGTGAGGAGCAAAGGCGGATTTTTTTTCTTCTGACGAAAACAATATAAGGCCTGTTGCAGGCTACTGTAGCCTGTTAGGAAATCTTTCTGCGATGCGCTAAAACTGATCTGAGCTTTGCCACAAAGTGAGCAGTGTTGACAATAAATCAGTCAGCTCATTACAGAAAACAATTTCAAAGTAACATCATTACTCTTTATGGGCCACTTAGTAGATTTTCTAATCAATTATACACTCCACAATCGCCACTTTTCATATTTTGAATAATCTAATTGAACTGAATAATTGAGGATAACTTTATTATTGTTTTGAATCTTTCTTTACTTTCATGTATTTTGCATGCCGGTTTAATATAGCTCCTATTTCAGTATTCACTCCAATCAAAACAAAACAAAACACACACACGCAAAAAAAAAAAACACAAAATCAATATGCACATTGTCTTATAACTAATTCGAGTTAATACAGCCATAATGACAGTATAACGGCACGCTAATTGGCCTTTTCCCTTCACAACAATGCTACCAGATCAGCATCTCTTTATTATTTAATAACGTCAAACGCTTGGCTGGCTGTGCTGGCTGCTGAGCCTGCTGGCTGCTGTTAAGAAGAGGACAATGCTGCTCCAATTCAGGAGTTTCACTCAAGAGCTATATGATCGCTAAAAAAAAAAAAAAAAATCAGAGCGCTGGTGGTGGTGTCTAAATCAAACCAAATCAAAGCGTCGGATATTTTGGTCTCCTTAGAAAGCTCAGAGCAACAGGTGACCGGTGTGAGGCCCGTCCTGCAGCTACAAGTGAAAGTGGCGCTCGGTCTCCCGGTCCTTTGTGGTCCGGAAATTAGGAGAGTGTGTTTACAGAGAGGCGCATTCAGCGTTAGAATGAGTCCAGCATCTTCTTCATACACAGTTTGTCGGGAAAATCCGCTCAATTTTCGATTAGAAATAAAGAGTGGAAACAGCAGAAAGTAAATCACACTCAGCACTTTATTGGCATACACAATAATTTTTTATTTTTTTTAAAAGTCAGCAGCCCAGCCAATAATCTAAATTTAAAACACGCAACAAAAAGAAGCGTTTTTTTCGTTGAAACTTTTTAAAACAGAACAACAATTTCGCGGCTCCCACGGCACGTCGCTTGTCTGGAACAATATCACCGGGTTTCCAGGCTGACTGCCACCCAAGGCCGGCTCAGGCAACTCAAGGAGACCCGGAGGGGAGGGGGAGCGGAGAGGAAAAGTGGACGGGTGGGGTGTCTGCTGAGACATAGAAAGGGACGATCTGTGCTGCAGTGACTGGCTTTTCTTTCATTATAACCCCCACCACCCACCCACCCCCGTGCAAGTTTCGATCCACTTGGCTGAGGTGTTGTACTTTTGATTTTCGGCAGCGTCACTTGTTCAATCAGGACGAGTTTGAAACTCAGCTGTCTGTTTCTCTGCCCCTGGAATCAGCCTTTGGGTGAATTTGATGTTGTTCGTTAGTCCACACATCCAAAGACATTACAGAGGCAAGATAAACTGCACTAAAGACGCTTTGAAGCCCTTTATTAACAGAGAATCGATTTTCCTCCCTAATTGCGCACTTTAAATAATTTTTGATACTGATAAATGAATGGAAGCCACTTTTCGTTTTCTGAACTGTTAAAAATCAAACGTAAAATATCGGTTGCGCAGGAAACACGTGACAGACAAATTGTGATTGATGATTTGAATTTTTGCGTATGAAGCCAGAGATCGGCGTCAATGCGACGGCTTTTCATGTTAGACAAAATGAGAGTGTTTAGCTGACAGTTTTACTGTTAGGAATCTGCCTCTGTGGTGGCACCATCTAGCTGGAGGTGGTTTGTAGGCATTCGGAGACTCTTTGATAGAGAAGGCTGTTGAGCTGATGGGACTGAATCATCATTAACAAGCCAACAGACACAGGAACCCCCCTCCTCTGGTCTCATTTCCCAGCATAGACACTAACCTCTTTCACTCTGTCATCAGCCTGACTCTCTCCCTCCACCGAGTCCAGCACAACAGCACAGTCCATTGTTCCCGGGGCCCCCCCTCCCTCTGCCTGGCCCCCCGACCCAACTGTTGACCAACAACTACACTCGCACATTAAATGGGGAGGGGGGCGGCGGGGGTTGTCCTATTTTAGACTATGACACATCTAGAAATGCATGCTGAGGGGGAAAAAGAGAAAAAAGTCGGTCTAAATGGCAGAAAAGGTTCGGCTTTGAGCACTTTTAGTCCAGTAGATACGGTCGACTTAATAAGTGAGAATAAACAGGCCAGCTCGAAAGAAAATACTAAGTAGCCCACACAAGATACAAATGCAATTATAAAACAGATAAGGAGACATTTACTTTTCTATTAATAGTCTGATATTGTGCAGACTGGACGCAGTTTGGGCATTTATACTTAAAAATGTGGGGAAATGGGATTTTCAAAATAAAAGCATAGACATTTGATATGTGGGAGTCTATCTATCTATCTATCTATCTATCTATCTATCTATCTATCTATCTATCTATCTATCTATCTGGGATTATACAGAACCAAAATAAATCATAACAAGAATAACCTTTCTTTTCTTCAAATATGCTTTTCATGTCTTCTCACCTTCTTAAAAAATACCAGCCCTTTTGTTTTCCTCAAACTGAGCTTTGATGAAAGAATCAGTGAAGGCATTTTTAGTTATTTTTCGATTATAAAACGTTATGAAATGCTAAACGTTGAAGTGGCATGCAGTCTTCTCACTCCCAAACCCAAGCAGAATCCTACTTTAGAGTTCAGTTTTGTGTGTGGGTGTGTGTGTGTGTGTGTGTGTGTGTGTGTGTGTGTGTTTTAACAAAGATTACAGTTTAGTTTATTGTTCAAATGTGGACAACATAAAAAAAAAGTACACAGAATCACCAAAAACTTAATTACTGAGACGAGTGGATCGGAGCTTGATGCCTTTTAATACTGTACTGTTTGAATGGGCCTCCTTTTAGTAATGTGTCTACAGTTTTAACCCGTTTTTGTGCACTTTTTTAAAATACACAAATTAAACACACGTAATTTCATTGGGATTCTGTTGTCAGTGTTTTGGAGATTGTGACACATCACCAGTCAACTCTGGAATTGTCAGAGTGTGTCTGTTAGAGCTGTCTCTCTCTTTTTTCTTTTTAAAGGAGACCCACAAGAAAAGGTGTCCATGTGTGTTTTTTAGGTTGCACTTACAGCATGTCACAGAGGGAGTGCAGCTCTTCAAAGCCTGCTGGGATATCAACATGACAGTGTTCCTCAGCTACACGCACAGCTTATACATACATGTAGGGCCTATGTGCGTCTTCCCTGATTTTCCACTTATTTTCTCCTGTCTGCAACAATCAGCACATCAGATAAAGGCCCGTGCGGATGAAAACATCCTCTATATGTCATTTGCCAAGTGTTTCCATGCCTTGGGCCTCAGCAGCAGGCGCTGTGATTTGCTGAGATACTGGGCGGTTATGATAAATCATGTCGACACACAGGCAGACACCACAGATTACTTTCTTCCATGTAGAAACGCCACAACTCTTTCAGTAGTGAATTATTTATCTGAGCCATAACCATCGGCTTGTTTACTTAAATTGCGGTCTGCATCCATTTTGTAAATGTAGTTTTTCTGGGTTTTTTTTTTTTAAAGTTTTGACAGTAAGTGAAAGTAAGCATTTTGCATTTAAGGCGTAGTCTTCACCAAACTAGAGAAGCTACAAATGTGCAACCGTCACACTGAATCCTGAATCCTCTGAATCCCCTCTGTGGGTTATCAGGAAGGAGGAATTCCCATTTAGTTATTAACAGTTTAGCATCACGCTAACAGAAGCTCTCACACGATCTGTTTGCTGGCATAATTCATCTTTAAGAAGATGTCGATCTCATAATGATGTCACAGTTGACCGCATTAACCGGCTATGTCATTTAAAGGTGCTTGTGTGGCCATAATTTTTGCTTTGGCTGGTTCAGATTGACTGACCTTTGTCAAACTGTTGTGTAATGCTGCTTTTCAGAGTTCAGGGAATGTGTGAGACTTCATTTGTCCAAAAACATCTCACTAGTGTATTTTTGTTGTTGTTGTTGTTGTTGTTGGGTTTTTCTTCCCCCCCAAGAAGCCAAAACATACAGTTTTAAAAGAAGTCAAACACGTTGTGGTGGACCCTTCCCTCTGTAAAATTTCTGCATTTGTTCAGCTCCAACCGAGAGCAATTTTCTTTTATTATGCGTAAAATCTGGTTCGCGGCCGATCACGCAGACTGTAGTGTAGATTTCGATTGATTGCATCAGTCGCTATCAGGCTATTCTGGGGCTGGTGACTCTGAGGTCTCCCTCTCTTAGTCTCTCTGACAGAAGCTGTTGTTGAATGGAAGAGTGGCCTCTTTCAGTGTGGGTGTCCCCTCGGGGCCAACCGGGAGAGATAATCAGACAGGACAGTTACAGACAGACAGACAGGCAGGCAGGCAGACGGGCAGATGCAGTAGACTGAAGTTGTTTCTCCCAAACTCAGAAGAATTTGAGACGGGGGTTTGTTGTTTTCTACATATTCATTTTTTTTTTTTAAAGAAATTTGGTTTTAATTTAACAATTTTCATTCTCTTACCTTTAAAATCAGCCAGTGAGGTTTTTAGATCCTTTCTACAGATTCGTAATGGATATGCAGTAACAAATTCAGTCTTATTTAAAGAGTGGGAACAGCCTCTCTTAGATTGGACTGGATTAGATTCGATTAAATCTAAGTCTTAGTGCTTCTTGTAGCACAGTATATTAAATAGGAAGAAATTAAGAAATTGTCTCTGTTAATAAATGACAATATGAAAACTTCTGAAGTTCTGTTGCCTTACTCATATTTACTAGAGTTCTTTTTAGTTACTTATTTCATCCAGTAAGATCTAAGTGCCCAACAGATATGAACTTAGACATCAGACGAAAAAGTATTTTTTCTCCAGGGAACATAATTCTGTATCTAAAGAAAGTGCGCACCTTAATATAACTGTGCATACAGATGTATTTGAGCTTTAACTTGTTCTTCATATGCTGCTAGGCTAAAATACCCATGTTTGTATTATTCTTAATTTATTCTGAACAAACTCGCTTGCTTTGCGGTTCGATTCATCGCTGCTTGTGTGCATGTGGATATTTTCCAGGAATAAAAAAACTTCCTGGAAAGTGACGCATTAAATCTTTGATTAAGTGGCTTCACACTTAATCAAACTGTTAGGTGATCTCACAAATATGAAATGTATTAATGTGACATATGTTAATATGAAAAAACAAAAACTCAACCCACCGTTTGCTTGAGCTCATATTTCAAAAGGTTGCATGATCATCACAGCTAGCCTCATTGCTGGAAGTTTCCATCACAGGTTTATGAGTACACCTGTATGTGTGTGTGGGTGTGCGTGAGGGAGGGTGAGTGAGGGAGAGGGACATGGCAAATATAGGACAGAAAGAGGGAGAGGGGGAGAGAGAGAGAGAGAGGGAGAGATGTCTGGCCTGGGTTGGGTTGGGTTGGGCAGGTCAGCGCAGCAGCATTTGATTGTAAATAAGAGAGGAGTCAGTTCACACGCCGATCAAGTAACTGCCGGGAACAAGCGAGCCATTTGAATCAGGTGGCTATCTCCCTATCTGAGAGATCAGAGCCCTGTCACCCCCTCCTTCCAGCCCCCGCCCAACCTGCCTCCTCCCCGTGCTCTCGTCATTGTGTGTTGCGCAGTAAAGGGACACACACATGCACACAAGTGAAATGACATGTCCCTCCCTGCTGGCTGTAAGGGCAGGCAGAGTGGCTGGATGAGATTTCACTGTCTCACATTAGAAGAGGAAAGGAGGCAAGAGGAAAGAAAGGAGAGGAGGAAAGAGGAAAGGAGAGAGAGAAAGAGAGACCACCTAGAGGATAACATCCTGAAATCTTTCCTGTCATTAGCTTTGTCGTCTCTCGGAGTCCCTGAAAGAAGACAGTGATTAAAATAGCATTTTTGTTTTACTCGTGGAACAAAAAAAAAAAAAAAATCAGTGTAAGTCAAAGAGAGTATTGAAAAATCATCATCATCATTTCCATTTTTTTAATCCGGTAATGAGTCCGAACCACCCAAATATTGTCTTGAGAAGATGAAATCAAATTTCTTACTTCAATTCAACTAACAATTCTTATTTCAGGACTAAATTACCCAAGACAGCCAATGTCCTCATTGCAGTGACCTTAAAACCTGAGGAAACCAGAGGATGCTCTGCAGCTAGACTGCATGTGACAATAAATACCTGTGAAAAATGGATCCGATAAAACATTAAAGGCTTCACACACACACACACACACACACAACATTCACATGCGTTTCCTTTTAATGTTGCGTCTTGGCAACGACCCCCAGGGGAGACGATGATGTGTGACAGCTGCTGCCTGTTCATATTGATTAAATGACAGCTGGGATCATTTACCGATTTACAGACTGACGGAGCTCAAACGTGCGGCGCTGCCCTGAGGGAGGTTTCCAGACTGTTAGCCCGGACAGCCCGAGGTTTATGTTCACAGCCGCTGCTTTAATGTGAACATCATTCTCTCTCCCACTGCGTCCCACAGGACGCACTTAAAAGATTACACTGTTCATTTTTGATGTTCAGATCATCACTGCAGTGACTCCTAAACAAGTGCAGATTAAGTCATGATGACACAGTAGCAATAAAGCATAGCAAAAAAAAGGGATTTAAAGGAGTTTTAGTAACTGTGTTTGATTTGCAATTAATAACAAAAGGTCAAAAGACCTTTTTCTTGTTTCCTGACAGGTACATTGTTACCAATATGCAGCTTGCAGCCAGTTTCCATGTAATAAAATAAGCATTTTTCCTCTTAAAAACAAAAGAAGAAGAAATTCACAGATATATTTTCCCTTTTACATAATAATCTAAGAGAGTAGAAACAGAACAAAACATGTATAACTGGATGCAAACAAATAAACATCTGTAGGCGATATACACACTGCATAGCAGAAGAAATTTGCAAGAGACAGAGGTCATTGATATATATATATATATATATATATATATATATATAACAATCCTGCGCACATATTAGCCATCAGATGTCTTCACATTGCTGTTAAAGATTGGTAATATCCACATATTGCAACCTCTTAGATTACCAAGTCTATTAAGGTCTCAGTTTCCTGTTGCTGGGCATAAGCAATTTTAGGGCATGGCAGGAAAGGAGGACAGTCAGGAGTTAAGACAGCAAAGGAAAAGACAGGACAAGACTGGGATCGACTGGGTGGGACAAGAAAGGACAAGACAGGACAGGTTGGGCAAGGTGTAACATACCTTTTGCAGAATAGGATAGAGTATTATATAATATGATAGGACAAGAGGATGCAAATTAATCAGGGTGTGACAGGAATGCTATGATAGGTGCGGATAGGACAAGGTGAAAGTATAGTAGGAAATGAAGAGAGAACAAACTGGACATCAGGATGGAGAAGCCCTGGCTATGACAGGAAATGACTACAGAACAGGGCAGGAAAAGAACCAGCGGGAGAGGTTTGCAGGACTGGACGTAAGAGTACGTTGTGGACATGAGAACGAAGGGTAACACAGGGAAGGTGCCCATGGGTGCGGTAAGCCCACAGCTCCTGTATGGGACAGGGGGACATTTTGACTCTTTCTGTAGAGTACAGCCCTGGGAATGAGCCAGGTGAAGCTGTTGAGCACAGATTAAAGCAAAGATGGATCAATCGCCTCAATATTTGGGCGCGTGAGTGACAGTGAGCCCGAGGACACAAACACCGAGACTATTGATTTTGAGTCGCCTTCCCTCAGATCTCTCTGAATTGCTCTTCTCAAGGCGTCCGCACGCAGTCAAACATTTACAGCTGCACACACACACAATCATGACAGGCCTAGTTTCTTTAACTCTGTCTTTCATTCTTTCACTAATACTGTCCAAATCAGACACAGTCTAGTTAACAAGATTCCTGTGTGAGACTCTATAAAGCCGGAATGGCCCTCTGGCCACGATTTCTAATGAGTCTATAAGATATTAAACAGTGTGGCTGGGAGGTCACCTAAAGGAAGGTATTAACCATAAAGGGTTGCACGGCAGCTTGTGAAGAACCGTAGCCTGAAAAAGTTCAAACATGCCGATCAATACAGATATAAGAGATTGTAAAAATAACAGCAAATTATCCAATACCAATACAAAGCAGGAGGAGGTGCTAATCCATACACATTTTTCACCAATCCAATCTTCAGTGCTCCCAGACAAAGATCCATGGAAGACTCCTGAATAGTTAATATGGATTTATATAAATTCTACCAGGTGGAATTATTTCAACTTACTTCCATTTAGTTTGGTATGCTCAATTGCTTGAAATACTACAATATCTATTAGCCTTGGATGTGGTTGCTATGGAGAAGAAGCCGTTCAGAGGCACAAATTAGAGCTGTGGCAAGTTTTATTTATTACATTTATTTAGTTATAATTTTTTTAACTAATGGATCATCAACAAAAACTGGGATACAAAGTTCATAAACACGGTTTCATTTAAAAAGAAGCGGCTCAGGTGGCAGAACTGTTCGTCTGCAAATCGGAAGGTCGCTGGATGGATGCCCGACTCCTCACAATTTCCTTCGGTCCACTGTGCTTCAGAAATATCCTCGGGCAAAGATACTGAACCCTGAGTTGCTCCTAATGCAGCTGTGTGTGAGTGTGTGTGTGTGTGTGTGTGTGATTGGGTGATCACGCACATGAATGAGACTTGCAGTAGAAAACACTTTGAGTACCCAACTGAGTAGAACGGCAGTGTATAAGCACCGGTCGATTACGACGATTACGATTAAGTTGATTACAGGATGTAGTGGCTATAGGATAATGGCATTATCTGCCCTCAAATAATTTCATCACAAACTTCACTTGACGCAGGCTCAGAGAAGAACAAGAAAGAGCTTCTGTTTCCCCAGTAGCTGCTGGCAGCTTTCCACCTGTTAGCTGAAATAGAGGATGCTGGAACAACTGTGGACTGAGCTAGAAGAGTTGAGCTGTTGGAAGTGTGAGTGTGATAGAAAGCAAAAGGAAAACATGAGTAACCCTCAGACAGCCTTTTAACTGATGTGTATTATCCCAATACACATTTTTTTAAATGCTTTTTTTTCACCAAAACCTCTCCACAACTGTATTCATTGTTTTCACCTCAACTACAAAGGTTCCTATCTTCAATCAAGCGTTCATTTAACAAAAACGATCCAAAATCTGAAACTAAACTGATTTAAACACTTTGTTGTAGCTTATCAGGCTCTGTGATTGTATTTATTTTAGCACAATGCTTCTTGGAAGTTTCTCTTTCAGTTTTTGTTTACACAAATTTGTGCCTTTGACACACCTGCTCATCTTTTGTTCTGACAATTCAATCAGTTTTTTTCGTCCATTCAAGCTTTGGCAGTGCTCCAACTGTTAAGTTGCCTAAAGCTGTCCATTGACGATAAACAGGATTTTTACTTCCCGGCCACCTTGAATTATTTCTCCCATTGGGGGGGGGGAAGAAAAGTGCAAAATGTGCATTTAATAAAGTTCGAATGTACACAAAGATGAGGAAAATGTGAAACAAGCAAATAAACATTTAAAAAAAGCTTCAGTGTGGCTGGGGATGGTGGGAGGGAAGTCTGCATTGGGAGCAGTGGCCTAATAAGGCTAAATACCAGACTGTGAATAATCTCCCCGTAAACTGTCTACTCATGAAAAACACAGAGATGCAACAGCAGCAACTCTCGCTTTCTGCCTGGCTGCCCTCCCTCCCTCTCTCTACCCCCCCCCCCAAAAAAAAAAAACCAGTATGTTTCTCTCTGTCCACACTGCTCGCTCACTCTCTCTCTCCTCTTTCTTTACTTTCCTCACTCCTGCTTTCCTTCCTCCCACCTCTTCCTCACTCCTCGTCTCGTCTCGGTAAGTAGGATAAGGCTTGGAGAGCTCTGTCGTCGTGGTAACTGCCAGAAGTATTCAGTTTGAAGTTTGAGGAGGTCAGTTTGCGGGTCAGACTAACCCCCTCCCCAATCACACACACACAGACACACAGAGCCAAGGACAGAGTAGGGGTGTTGAGGGGACCCCCATATGGGCCTGGGCCCTTATACATGAGGGGTTCCGGAGGGGGAATTGATGCATTTGGAGGGGCAAGGGCCACTGCAAAGCTCTGCTTCTAAAACAGTTGTGGTGCCAGAACTTTTTAGATTTCTCGGATTGAAATTTAAGCTGATTATGAGTGATATCAGACATTGTTGCATTGGGATTTTTTTTTTTTGCAGCTCAGTGACTTCAATCAGTTTCACTCCTTTAGTGTGATGATCAGCACACTTACACCTCTGTGAGTGATGATTTATGCTAATATGTGTTTTTTTTTTTAAAAAGTTCTTTGTCTGAAAAGGGGAAGAAATCAAAGCGAGTAAATGTAAAGAAAGTGTAAAGCACTGTACTTTTTTGCACAATTTTGTTTTACCATGTACAATGACAATAAAAGACTATTCTATTCTATTTATTCTATTCTATTCTATTCTATTCTATTCTATTCTATTCTATTTTTTATTTACTTTTTGGGAAATTTTACCTGACACTTGATTTTGTTGTCTTGAATGAACTCAGGTGTTCACATTTCTAACCACCCAAAGTTATGTTTTGTCTTCCCAAAATCTACACCAAGGAAGCTGATACATTACCAGTGCTGTACCCCCCAAAAAAAATAAACAACCCAAAAAAACAAAAAAAAACCCAAAATCATTAATTCTGGCCCAGCCGAGGCCCAACGGTCACCAAAGTCTTGTGCTGTTGTCAATGAAACTTTGTTGTCCCTTTGACTGTAAGCCAAACTCTCCCCATACGCATTAACAGCTCCGGCAGTGTGTGGACTCACACCTTAAACAATCTGGCTATTGGGCAAGAGTTTTAGCCCATCAGTCTCAGACAAGTGCTGCACTCTGAGCTCACACAGAAGTCCTCGACTGCCACCACACTGCCGCTGCAGGTGCAGCCCCCCTCATCATAACATGCTGTAAAACACAACCTGTGAGTGGACAGGTTGTAAAACTGAAGTGGTATTAGTGGAACAACCGCTACTGGAACCTGCTGCTGTACACGGTAAACTGATTTATTCTCTTATGGCACAACAGTCATTTGTAAAGGCCAGCAATGCTGCCTCTAATATAAGTCAAGTTGACTGAGCAGATCACAGTGGTGATGGTTCTAGTAATGTTTCCATGAAAAGCACTTCTTTTTCTTTAACTTGCTCCGTTTCATAGTTTTGCTTTTTCCTTCCCTATCCTGGGTGGTTTCTGATGTAAATGTTTTTAGTCAGTTGGCGGCTGAGGCTCAGCAGGCGGTCCGCCAAATCCACCGTAACCCCCGGTAACCCCTGTCCAGCCAATCCAAATGCTGCCCAGCCCGCCACTGCGCTTAGTTAGCCCTGACAGGACCTTCTGTGTGTGTGCGTGGGTGAGAGAAAGAGAAGCAGCACTCAAAGGACGGGCTGTGCGCCTGGAGTGGTCATTAAAAGTTTATTAGAAAGTTTTCACATGTTGTGAGATTTGGTTTAAGCATCGGTGAGCACGAAGGGCAGATGTGCTTATTGCGTTAGCGTCTGCCAGTTCTTAGATAATCTGTTTCTCGGTGCCATCCATCCTTTTTGCTGAAGCAAAACAAACAAGCAAACAAAAAAACTCACTATATAATAGTTCCGATATAATTTATATGACTTGTGGCCTTTGCACTTGTGTGTATTGCAGGTTTAAGAGAAACACAGCCATAAAGTCACTGAAAGATTTTGAAGAGAAGCAGGTTAACCTAAAAATGAACTCAACTTTATAAGAAAATTGCTTTTGTATAAGTGTTATCTTTTTTTGTAAAATACAACAGACTTAACAGTAATAACTGTAAAAGTAAAGTGTGCAGAGAGTGAATGAGCTGAAAAGGCTGAAGTTGCGGTTATAGCAACTAATCTTTATTGAAGCTCATATTCAAATTTAGGACATTTCAGATTTTGAGTGTGGGTTTTCTAGCCACCCAAACATCTAAAAACTACAAAAATTATAAGTTCCATGATGTGTACATTTTAAAGTGTAATAGCTGTTATTGCATGAAAAAAAAAATCAGCCAATTCATTATTCAAGGGCATTTAAAATTTGTGTGATTAATAAGATTTACTTGATTAATCAGACTCTTTATTTTCACCAATTTAAATAAACCCAGAGTAAATTGCTTCTTTGCGAGTCAGAGATTTAATACGAGTCCCTCAAACTTTGAAATCGAGTGAGCGCTAAAAGTTCTGCAGGAATCAAAAACAAAGACACGCATAAGTTTTTAAATATAAATGCAGTGTACCGTTTTAGACGCTGGTGTCTGTTGAGGTGAAATTTAAAAAAAAAAAAAGCTCATCTCTGTCAAGTTTTCAAAGTTATCTGACTCAGAATTACAGAGTTGCCAGTGGCAACAAACAAAATGTTGTCAGGCCAACACACTGCACTTTCAGCGTGCGTGCCCTCTTTGTGGCATTCATTTGTGCAACACTGATGTGTCTCTTGAGCACTACTGATATGCAAGAATTGTTCAGACACTGAATATGAGGGGTGCAAAAAAAAATCCCCAAAACCACTGAAATTAATACCTCGATTGTTAGGCCGCAGTTTTACTTTGGTGGGAAGGAATAACAAAAGAAAAATGAGGGAACAACGGGCCACAATTATATGATCATGACTGGATCATCATCAACAACAGAAAAACAAATTATTCGACTGTATTTCCAATTCACTTGTTACCTGAACAATCTGCAAAGATCACAGCTTTTTACCAAATTAGCGCACTTAAACCACTCACTGGCAGCTCCACAGAGGAGACGCCAGACACGGGAAGGTGGGAGGAGGATAAATCTGAAACATTTCAGTTTCAAAGTTGTTGACGAGTCAACAGCATTTGCACGCATGTTTGAACCGGCAGCTGTCGCTTCAAAAGAAAAAATTGTAATCGTTACTTCAAAAGGCTAATTGATGCTGGAAATTTAGCAATTAATTTTATTTGAAATAATTTTCTAAAGCAACTGAAGCTCAGTCTGTAACTTTTGCCAACAATTCATTCAACAATATTGTATCACACACATATGCCTCATTTAGGTGTCCTGTAATTGAGGGCAGACAGCATTCAGTTTACCTGCTCAGAACCATGTGATGTTTCACAGACTGACCTCACAGGAGTACTTGGAATTAGGTGGACAAGGACATCCAGGCTGCCAGAACTGTCTAAACATATGTAAACCTTCAGTAAAAGTAAAAACACAAAGAAGGAACTGAATCATGTTGCCTTGATAGTTTGAGTCTCCTGCATTGTTTTTTTTCTTCTTTTTTTCTTTTACAGTGCTGTGTGAAGAGCATCAAAATAAAATTTAAGGCCTCGGTGGTAATCAGATTCTCCCTGCACCACCTCCAGGCAGTGGCAGCGCAGGTTTCAACCAATTTACTCAATCTGAGTTCAGTGCACAAATGCGCCCACCGTTCATCAGAGGACGGAGCAGATTTCTGATTCTTTTTTTTTCGAATTCAATTGAACACTCCAGGACGTCGTATTTCACCCGCAAGCCGGCGTCGCAGCCGAAAGCTCATCCTGTCAAATGAATCTCTCATAAATGTTTTGCGAGTTAGTCTTTCACTTCTTTGGTTGTACAAAATGCCGTTAGCATTGCTGTGCTCGCATTTCCTCCTCTAT
Source organism: Pterophyllum scalare (assembly GCA_024447675.2). Classification (NCBI taxonomy): domain Eukaryota; kingdom Metazoa; phylum Chordata; class Actinopteri; order Cichliformes; family Cichlidae; genus Pterophyllum; species Pterophyllum scalare. Next base: position 24,628 of record JAMQGT020008588.1, read on the forward strand.
CTCGATGACCCTGCTCATTTCTTTACCCTTTACCTCCTGAGTGGTATGTTGATGGAGATTGCTTGAAGGAGACAGTTTTTGAAAATGCTTGTGTGTGTGTGTGTG
>JAMQGT020008589.1:0-19927 GCA_024447675.2 Pterophyllum scalare
TATTATGTAGCTTGCTTCAAACATAGTATTGCTGTTCCATATTTTCTATATCATATATTGCAAACATGTGTCCTTAAAAAAATTGAGGAGCCTGGATAAGTGAGGACAAAAGAAGTATCGGTGCTAAAAACAATCTATATCAGATGAACAGTATCTGAAAGTATTGTTCTCAAAAAATAGGATATAATCCAGCAAAGAGCTGACACAGGACCTGGGAGATGCATCTGGCTCTTCAGTTGATCCATCTACTGTTCACTGAAGTCTCATCAGAAATGTCTCAGTGGAAGGGCGGCTGTCAAGAAGCCATTCTTAAGGAAGGGAAACGGGAAGAAAAGGCTGAGGTATGCTACATTACACAAGAACTGGACTGAAAATGAGTGGCAACAGGTCTGATGGAAGTTTGAAATTCTTGGTTCAGTATGTAGTTCAGGAGAGAAGTCCAACAGTGGGTATCTGCGGCAATCTGTAAAACACAGTGGAGGCCCTTGCATGATTTGGGGCTGCATTTGAGTCAGTGGTGTTAGAGATCTTGTTACAATTTATGGAATTATAAACACAGAAAGCATCTGGTTGGCAATGGCTTAATTTTTCAGCACGCTGCCAATGTAGTAAAAATCATACCTGGATGGAAAAACACAATGGAACACTATCAGGCATGGATTGACCTCCTCAGAGCCTGGACTTCAACATTATTGAAGCGGTGTGGGATCATCTTGACAGAGAACAGAACAAAAGGCAGAAACATCCAAAGAAGAGCTTTGAATGTCCTTCAAGAAGCCTGGAGAACTGTTCCTCAAGACTACTTAAGAAAATGAGAAGAAAGCTGCCTCAGAGAGTTCAGTCTGTGTTCAAGAATAAAGGCAGTCATAGCAAATATTGACTTTCAAGCTCTGTAGAATTGCACAAACTCTGTTGTTGTATTCAATGTTGTATGCTATAATTAAACCTCAAAAATAAGACATTGTCAATAACCCTCAAACAAGTTAATTATTTGTTTTAGATTTAGTATGTTGGGTCCAACAAACTGGGCGTATATTATGTTGCCAAACCATAATGGCCTGGATTGGCACCATCAGTGGAGGGAAAAATAAACCTTTATCAGTATATCATGCCTGTCAGAGCTGCTTGGTCCTTAATCTAAGTGTTCTTTACTCTTTCTTCCAATTTCTTTTGTGACGTCAGTTAAGATTGCATCAAACGTCTTCAAGGCCTTCTGTTTGAAGGTTTCTTTATACTGATTTATGATGAGAACAGTAGCTGTGCCTGTGTGGATATCCGTCAATTCAAGGTCAGACCTTGGGGTTTCTATTCTTATCTTGGCAATAAACAGCCTTCATATCTCTGACAGATCTACACCGGAGCAACCTCACTACTAGGTCTCACTTGCAGAGGAGACTTGCTGAGATGGTCAGATACACCATAAATTATGTATTTACTGCTTTGTGGACAGTTTTCAAGTTAAACTCTTTTGTCCTTTTTGTTTGTTCTTCTCTTCAGAAATGCTGCAGTTTGTCAGCAACCAGGTGGGGGATTTCCCAGACTTGTTCGAGGACCAGATGAACTCAGCAGGCTCTCTACAGAGTGGTGGAGTCACCTCCACCTCACAGCTTCAAACACAGACGCCTCAGACACCCCAGCCCCCAACCACTGCTCTTTACCTCACCTCCTCCCAGACGTTGTCCCCGCAGTCGGTACCCCTCACCCCTCCCCTCACTCCCGCACAAACGCCCTCCCCACCACCACCTCTTCAGTGCAGCAGCAGGTGACCCGCAGCCCTCCACTCCTTCAGCCACGGCCTCAACTGGTCCAACCCATCCAGCCTCAACCCCAACAGACAGCCCAGCCAACCATTCAGGTACCTGCTATCTGACACTTTCTCACACACTGTCAGTCCTATTTGGAGTACAGAAAACTGTATTCAGAGTTAAGCTGTTAAAGTTTGACTGTTACAGTGATGGACTAGTACTATAGCTTTATGTATACAGTGTTCTTTTAACAGATATCTTCAGATGAATTTTCATCGTTTGCTGGGGAGACAGTGTGTTTTTATTTTCAGTCACATCATTTATACTAAAAAGAGCTGCTGACATAAACATTTTCAGGCTGAAAAACAGAGGCGAAGAACTGTATTTCTGTTTTTTAAATGTAGATGCACACCCAGGGGATCCCCATGCAGACTCAAAATTTTCCAGTCCACACCCTGGTCCAGACCCACAACCAAACACCCATGCCTATACAGACTCAAGCAGCCCAAACTGTGATGATCGCCTCTAATGGTGGACAGTCACGCTTCATCCAGAACCCTGTGATTTGCCAGCAGAGCCCTGCTCCTGGCTTCCAAGGTGAGTACAGAGGAGGGTGTCTGCATAAGTGGTCAGTATTTGAATGACCCCACAGGAATGCAGTTTATTTTGACTTTTTTTCTCTCTCGTCACTCCAGTCCTCCAGCCACAAATGCAGAGCATCATGACGTCACCTCAGCTCCAACCAGTGACCATTCAACATCAGCGCGTTCTGACCCCAACAGGTCAAACCATCCAGACTATCTCCGCAGCGCCCACTACAGTCCACACTGTGCAACAGCAAGTACAACAAGTACCTGTAAGTAACCTCACAGTCGATAGCAGTATTGGATCAGTAATCACAGTTTCTACTATCTGAATATTTCAGCAAAGCTGACCTAAAAAAATGTATCACTCTCACTGAAAAAATAACTCAGAATATTTAGTTTCATAGTGATGATGATGAAGCAAACATAAAAGCCTTACTTCAACCTTTGGACAACCTTCCCTCAGGTTCTCGTCCAGCAGCCCCAGATTCTTAAGACAGACTCGTTGGTTCTCACAACACTCAAACCAGATGGGACACAAGTGCTGTCTACCATGCAGAGCCCCGCAGGCATCACCACCCTCACCACACCCATCCAGAACACAGCTCTGCAAGTCCCGGTATGCAGTGTAGAAGGTTTAATATTGCTAATTAAATATAAATAATGGTTATGCTTCAGAGTATAACAAATGTACTTCTGCTGGTTTGGGTCCACAGACACTTATGAGCAGCAACATCCTGACCACTCTCCCGGTTGTGATGGGAGGAGGAGACAAGCTGCCAATCAAACAAATACAGCCAGGCTCTTGCCCAAGCACAGCCAGACCAAACATGGAGCAGTGCCAGGTGACAGTAGGAGGAGATCGGGCCAGGAGGTGTAGTGAAGGAGGGCGAGAGGAGGACAACCCACAATATCATTGAGAAGAGGTACAGGTCCTCCATCAACGACAAGATTGTTGAGCTCAGAGACCTGGTCATGGGCAGTGATGCAAAGGTTAGGGATTTAATGAAATTATAAAATATTAAGTCTGGGTAATATCATAAATGCTTTCAGTATTTAAAATTCCACGTATTTCCTCTCAGATGCATAAGTCAGGAGTGCTGAGGAAGGCCATCGACTACATAAAGTACTTGCAGCAGGTCAACCACAAACTACGACAAGAGAACCTGGCTCTTAAGATGGCCAACCAGAAGAACAGTAAGTCTCTCCATTAGTTAAAACTGTGAGATCAGGATTTACAGCAACTCGAGATTGCACTGAGAGTTTCTCTGTATCCCAGAGCTCGTGACGCTGTCTGAAGATGTCGAGCTCAAAGAGGAAGTAGTGCTGATGTCACCTCCAGCCTCAGATTCTGGTTCTGGTTCCCCTCACCAGTTTTCTCCTTACTGTGTTGACTCAGAACCAGGGAGCCCTTTATTGGATCATGAACAGGTGAAGCCTACACACACACACACACACACACTGTATGGTTGTGGCTCAGTGGCTTGGCACACTGCAGTGTTTCGGTGTCAATAAACTGATTGGCTCTGTGTGTTTATGTAGGTCAAAGGAGGGGCAGTGGCAGCTTTAAAGACTCCCTATTTTTAGCTCCAAGGTGCCTCTCTGAAGCTTAGAATAAGAGTCTTTTTTACACCTGAGACAGTTGTAGTTCTTTCTGTTGACAAAAGCTTTGTTGCACATTATTCCTACTCGTTTTACTTCACGGTAAAAGCTTTTAGCCGGCGAACACCACATGTACTGACACATTTATCAGACATTGTACAAAGACAGCGAATTTCTTTGTGTCTCTTAGGTGAAGAGTGAGCCAGATTCTCCCTCGGTTGGAGTGATGGATCGCTCTCGGCTGCTCCTCTGCGCCTTGACTTTCTTCTGCCTCTCTTCTGAACCCTCTGCCATCTTTACTGGGGTCAGAGACGTCGAGCAGCCCCGCCCTTTCCGGAGGCCACGGCCCATCTAGAACCCTCGTCTGGTTTCCAAGTCACACACAGGAATTTGGTGAGGATAGATGACCGCACTTTTTAGTTCAGTTTATCCCAAAATTTGGGAAATTGCTGATTACTGTTTGTACCACAAAAAAAAAAAACTTTTTTAGAATCCAGAAAAATATAGGTTTTTCCGTCCTGCCAGTAGGTTTGACATGACTAAATTTGTGCTCAACAAGACCTTCATGTGTCATTTCTTTTCGTCGTCCAGCATCTTGGGTGCGTTGCCTGCTGCCGTGGGTGATGGTGTGGGTGCTGAGTGGGGTGGGAGCAGTGTGGGGCTGTGTCAGGGTGCTGTACCTGTGGGAGCCAGTCACACCTCTTCACTCACCAAAATCCGTGTCCTTCTGGAGGCACCGCAAACAAGCAGACCTGCATCTCAATAGGGTGAGTACAGATCTGATCATGTGGACTAATTTTCTGAGATATTTTAAACAAACTAATAAAACATCTAATCTAAATCATGCTGTTGTATTAATAGAACTTCTTAAATATCATTCCAGGTACATTTCATGAGATCTAAATTTTGCATACAGTGATTCTTTTTCTCCTAGTGTAGGATGTGCTTTAAAAGTCATTTGTTTGTTTTCTTCCTGTTGAAGAGCACTCTTCATATTTGTGCTTTGTCTCTTGCTGTTTTGATGTCTCCGTTCCTCCCCTGTGTACAGTTTATCATCTTCATAACCGAACCAGGATCTTCTCAACTTTTTTCTTCAGTCAGTCTACGCTCAGTACTTAACTGTTTTTTCTGTCTCTCCTACAGGGCGATTACACAGCAGCAATGGCCAGTTTGGAGACTTGCCTCTCTGTTTTGACAAGAGCTCTTCCCTCGACCAAGCTGGATCTGGTCTGCTCGCTCTCTTGGAATGTGATTCGCTACTGTTTACATCGTCCAACTCCTCTGGGCTGGCTTGTTCACCAGGTAGGAGGGAAGCACGAAGGGGAGGAAGCGAGGACGAGCGCGAGGGACGCGGCGCTTGTTTACCACCAGCTGAGCCAATTACAGCTCACAGGTAAGTGTTTAGATTAGACAGACAGGAATCCCATCTCCAACCCCAAAACGCATCTTCTAATTATGACAAGCAGTCGGTACTTTACATACACTTTGACTTGATAAGAAGATTTGAATGTCGCCTGCTTTCTCTGTGTCTACATAGGAAAGCTGCCTCAGCGTAGCAGTCTGTGGGCTCTGTCGCTCTCTCTAAGCGCTGTGAACCTCAGCGAGAGCGCCCAAGGCAAGATGGCCCCCGCGCAGCTCATCCAGATTTATGTCACTGCAGCAATAGCCCTGCGTACTGTGCTGGGCCACCATCTCTCCTGCCTCCCTGTATGTCTCTCACCTTATAAATCACCACTGTTGTCAAAGTGTGACAGAAACCAACCGTTATCATCTTTTTTTTTTCTTTTTTGTTTTTTTTATATTGTCTGTCTCTCAGGGTTACCTGTTGGGCTGTGCCGAGAGTGTGGCCAACCAATCAGAGACGAAGCCAATCCCTGACTGCCTGCGTTGGCTTTTCACTCCACTGGGGCGGCAGTTCTTCCTGAGCTGTGATTGGTCAGTGAAGTCAGAAAACAGCGACGGGGTATACACTTCTCAGAGGGACCCGGGTATGTTGTGAATGTGGAGGCTGCTCCTTTAGTTTTCTTTTAATTTCTTTAAATCCAAAACAAAATAATAAAAATAACTGTTCGCTTGGCTTTAAAGGCAGATTTTTTTTTTTATTTTAAAATTAAGCACGTGCGATATCCCTGTTCCTCTGTTTTCTGTTCCCAGCTGTTCCCATTGCCCAGCTGCACCGCTCTTTCTGCAGGAAGCTTTTGGAGAGAGCTGTTCACACCCTTATCCAGCCGCAGAGCGACTCTGAAGCAGACACACGCAAGAACGACTCTGGGTAAGGCCACAGTTTGGTATGATTTTAATGATTTACACAATACGTAGATTTCAGTTTTTAGCTTATATTTTCTTCTGCCCTTTCAGGGAGTTTTCCAGTGCTCTGGAGTTCCTGCAGTTGTTGAACAGCTGTACAGAGGACTGCCCTTCCCCACCTCCCCCTTTCTCGACTCCTCCCAGTCACACCACCATTCCAGGTGAATAATATGAAGACAACAACGTTGACAGTTTACTAAGAGTCACATAGCAGTTTGAGTTATTACTGTCAGTGTCACTGATTTCCTTTTCCCTAACAGTACACTGTTTGTTATTAGCTTTTCACATTAATGTTTTGTTGGATTATCATAGCTAAGAGTCATTTCATATGTTAAAAAAACAAAAACATAATGGATTATTTTCTGCCAGTGGGAGACCCAGTCAGTCGCTGGTGGGCTGTGGTCCTGAAGGCTGCCGTGTATTGGCTGCAGGGCGACGATGTCGCAGTGAGGTCACTTTTGGCAGAAGCTGAGCGAATGCCAAGGGCTCTGCACATTCTTGAGTAAGTGCAATGAAATACATTCCAATATACAGACAGATTAAAGGAAAACAAACTCCTGAGCCGTACGGCGAGATGATCTGGTCATGGTTCTGTCACATACCAACAGAGAAACTGTTTTTGCACTTGGTATTTATTCTTTTTGCACATTTGCACCTCTAACAAACATTTTGGAGTTGATCGTTCCTTCTCTTGTTATTACATTTTAAGCCCTGGGCCAGCCCAGACCACTTCAGTCTCACTCCGATTTGATCATTAAAAGTCAGATTTACACTTGATGGTTCTGCAAACTATTCAAATGCTGATGTTTTAAAATAAATATAATAAATAAGGGAGGAAAAAATCACCGTAACCATGGTTATTGTCCCTCTCTATTCCAGCCACCTTCTGCCTAAGGCTGTGCTGCTTCTCTGTAAGGCGGTACAGATGAGCCTGTCCCCTCTGAAGGGAGAAGGGGCAATAGCCTGTCTTTCTCACTGTGATAGAGCCAGCAGCTACCTGTGCTCCAGCATCTCGGTGCCCCTTGCCCAGTCTGGGAACTGGCTGAACAAGGTAGGGTGCAAACGATTCCTGTACAATGCATGGGCCCTACACACATACAGTGCATGCAGACATCAGAGAACCTTCCATGTAGAACAAATTATTCTCACACAATGAATTGCTAACTGTGCTTAAAGCTTAATCATGCGCGCGCACACACACACACACACACACACACTGCTGGCTCAGTTAGGGTCAGGACAGGCTGATGTGGGGCTGTGTGTGTGCGCAGTGTGGGTGGCAGGAGGTGGCTGTGGTGCATTGTAGTTGCATTGCATGATCCTGAAGCCGAGTGCAATGTTTCTGCAGTGCAGTACAGAGGCCTCCCCGATCTGCACGCATCCACTACACACCCCACCACTTAACATTAAGTAGCAGTGAATATCAGCAGTAGATTGAGTTGATCTCAGGTATGCACGTTGGTTCCGGTAATAGCAGGGTTTGGTTATTGATGTGCAGCTATATCCAGCAGCTCTGTTTTTATTTTTCAAAGGGGGTTGAGCTCCTGGTCTGTGACCTCCTGCTGACCTTGAGGACCAGTTTATGGCAGCGGGGAGGCAGCAGTAATGGAGAACCTGGCCCGGCTCCTGGGTCTCAGTTGGCTGGTTTCCAGAGGGACCTCAGCGCACTCAGAAAGCTCACGCAGTGCTACAGACAGGGACAACACAAGGTACAGCTTCGTGAAGATTAATTCAGATATAGTAATAAAAGTGCTGATAGCTGAAATATATGAAGCATAATAAAGACAGAATATTTTCAGGTCGCAGTGGGGAAAACGGAATGGAGTGCCAGAGATTCATCATTTGGATCTAGTTTACTGGATTTCTTAGGCTCGCAATTTGGCACCATAGGAAATGGTTTTTGTGGCACATTTTATAAATTTTTAAAATCTAGCCTATCAAATTTCAAAAATGTATAATAAAAATTGCAACAGTCAAGAGTTATCAGCTTTCAACTATTACAGTGTAAGCTGTAAATGGCTTGAACCTACATTTCTGGCACTTAGATGTATTCTTTAATAAAAACTCACAGTAAGCCTGTCAATAATAACAACCTTGTTTGTTATAAATCTGCATCACTTTCACTTTCACTACAGGTTAACATATCAATCACACTTCTGAGAGTTAGCAGAGATGTCATTACAGCAGCCTGGGGGTCTTTGAAATTCAGCATCATTTGTTATTTTGGTGCTATGTAAGACTCCCAGAACTGCATTAAATTATTTTGTGAGACCACTAACTTATTATTTTTGGCATTTGGCTTTTATTAGATAGCACAGAGAAAATGTGAGGAAAGGGGGTGGACAAAGGTACAGAGGCTCAACGTTAGTGTGGGTCTGAAGATGCTGGAAAAGTCATGGAATTTTGCAGGCCTTTAATTTAAGCACAGTGGATCCTCCCTGCTCAGTTGTGGGGTCACCCTGATACAAATAATCGTAAATACTTGATAACGACAGCTGCCTCTGTGTGTTTTGTTTAGGTGTTCCTTCATGAGACCACAGTGAGGCTGATGGCTGGAGCCAGTCCCACAAGGACACACCAGCTGCTGGAGCACAACCTCCGACGCAGGACGCACAGCTCCTACACAGCTGGTAAGCAACGCTGCCTTGGAACAGTTTTAGAGGTCAATAGGACACACACACACACACCAAGAGAATAGACACTAATCCCTTTTCTTCTTTTTTCCCCTGCTCCTCCTCCCTGCTGCTTTCAGATGGTGAGTGTGTTCTAGGCGAGAGGGAGAGGGCTCACGCCATTCTGTTGGCCTGCCGCCACCTGCCCATGCCTCTGCTAACCCCGCCCGGGCACCGAGCTCGTCTGCTGGCTGAGGCCAAGCGAACCTTGGAGCGGGTGGGAGACCGTCGGTCCCTGCAGGACTGTCAGCAGATTCTGCTGCGCCTCAGTGGGGGCACCACCATTGCTGCTTCCTGAACACACGTGACAAAACAAAGCTTCTCTGTGGTTTGCTGTCGTACACACGGAGACGTTAACCTGGCTTCTCCTCCGCCAACACATAATTCTGTAATTGTCAAGTTTTCAGACTTATCAAGGGACAGAAATATAGACTTTCCTTCAAACTGCCACGTGGACACCATAACACAGCCGCATCTATCAGCCCTGGATCCACCACCTGGCTGAAACACTTGCTCATTTGATGCTTAGTTGCATTGTTGCAGTACAATCACCCCACCTTCTGGTCATTACTGGTACTACACTGGCTAGCTGCCTCTTTACAAAGAAAATCAGGTTAAAAAGGCCCTAAAGGGAAAAGGGACCATTATCTAATAGCTGTTTAAATGAATGCAGAGCAGCAGTGCATTGATTTGCTCTAGGATACCAAGCTGCACAATCATTACTGGCACACAGCAATGCGAGTGCTGCAATAATGGTAATATGTGATTTAAATTGCAAGCTTCATTTAAGGGCTTCACAGTATTTAAGAGTAGACAGCTGAGGTCAGAGCGTGGCTGTGCTGTAGGATGTAGACAGATAGACTAGCTTGCTTTTAACCGTACAGTGCTGAGTAGTGTCTCTCCTTATCTACCTCAAACACTGTACAGTGCCAGCATTGTACTGTGGAGCAAAAAAAAAAAAAAATAGCTGAGCACCACATCACTCAAAGTGAATTTAAATTCTGTTACCATTAAAAGTGATGCTCGAGTCCAGTGCAGCATCATTCCAGTAACACATAGTTGATCTGCTTTCGTTTGACCATAAGATGCAGCAGAACGACACTTCAGGGTTTATATTGCTTCTGCAAAAGCCTGCAGAATGACAGACAGCTGCTGCAGGCATGCCCCATACTGTCACACAAGAAGCAGAGAAAAGGGGAACATTCAAGTGACAGAGGAAGCAGCAGTGGGGCTACAAGTTTGAAGATGCCTAGATACACAAAGGCACCCAGGTGCATTTAAAGAAATGAATTGCATTCAAACTTACGATGTGATTGTATATAGGTTGTACATAGACTGAAGTAGGTTTATCAGCAAGTTCTTAACTACTGCTTGAGAGAAGATTCATGTCAAAGAAAGCTTGAAGATGGGGGAAATGTGGCCTCCTTTTGTTCTCATTTCCATCACATACTGATGCTCTGGCAGGAATCCCCATCCTCATATTTGAACACAAGGTGTACCCCGATCAGCGTCACTTTTTTTGGACTCGCAGGGCAGTTTTGTGAAGAACAAAACCCCACAAAATTCTGAGCGAGGAGGCAGGTGATGGCTCACAGTGCAAAACCAGAACCAGAAGACGTTAGATCATGAAATTTAATGTCCGTGCCCTGCACCGTGTCATTGTGTCTTTTTTTTCAGACATTGAGGGGCTCCTGTTCAAGTGCAATTGGACTGCTCTGCATGTTTAAAAGTGACACTAAAGTGTGTTACAATGTGAGGCCGACGGGTCCTGAATGAGAATACGTGAGGAGCTGGGAGTTAGAGTGGGCTTTAAATGTCTGGAGATGATCCTCTGGAGCAGAGAGCTCTGTGAACTGTCACCCCCATGTGCTGCAGCCTTTTAGAGTGGCTGAAAGAAAAAGTTGCTTAAGTAGAACAGGTATGGTCAGTTTGAATTCATGTCTGATAGCTGTAGTGACATGTTTTCATTGCCGCAAAAAAAAGCATCAAATTTCAAACAAGTTTGTGCAGAATGCCCCCCGCAGCTCTCTGCTGTGTTTCTGTGTGTAAGCCACCTTTAAAGGCTACAGGTTGTGTGGGTCGCAAAAGGTGACCATGATAAAGCTGATGAATGGCCTCGATGTACAGCTCTCAAGCAAAGTGGTCTTAGATGTTTAAAAAAGAAAAGAAATGTTTTATCACATTGGAATGATGGAGGAGTTCTAGCTATGGGAAATCGTAGTCCAATTTTCATTTTATTTGTAATGATTGTCTGACACATGATGCAGAACTTATTATATCATTACCAGTTTCTTTCTATTTAATGGTTCTGTAATATTAATATAAATGCTTCTGGAGAGGGGAGCGGTTTTGCAGTGATGTCATTGTTGTTTTGTATGAGCAGCCTAGAGTCGCGAGCTGAATCTGTTTTATTAAAGAATCGTCTCATTTAAACTTTTAGTTTGGTATGGTATACTGGATCACTGTTTGTTTTTTAAGCACATGTAATTTCTTGTTGATTCTAAGTTTTGAGCAAACACATTAGTATACAAATACAGTTGGATATTTCCAGTACTCTGTCTTCCAGGTCAACCCAAGCTGTATTCTAAGGAGTACTGAAAGTGTTTGTATCAGTTTAGATCGAACTTCCCTGACTAGTAAACTGCACAAAGAAGAAATTTATGTTCAACATCGGCAAGCTGGAGTATTTTACTTTTCTCTTCATCCTTATAATTGTGTCCCCCCCCCTTTTTTTTGTCTTTTTCCCTTGAGGTGTTTTTATGGTCTGTTCAGTTTGATGTTTTCTAATAAAATGACATCAAAGTGTTGTAGAGTCAATCTTTCTGTACTAAACACTCATACTGACTGATAATGAGTAATATAGAGAGAGAGGGGTGGGTGTTAAACCCAGGGATGTCTTCAAATGAGACACCTTTGCACCTTCTGGTTTTGTAATACTAATAATGAAAGCAGTCGTGCAATTACAACTTGTTCAAAACGCTGGAAAAAATAAGGCAATTAAAAGCACCAGATTTTGATCCAATCATATGTGCTTAGAGGGCTTTTAACCTGGTCAATGTGAGTATGAAGGTAAAACTACCTAAAAACAGCTGATTCTCAGGGGGTCAGTAGATCTTACAATTAGAGAGATTATTATAAGCTGTAAATATGTGTATGAAACATTTATTTTACGGGAAATTATTTTTTTTAATTGTCTTCTTATTTTTGAATTCTCTCAAGGTTGTTAGTGCAGTTTTTGGCTTGCTTTGGAATCCACCCATATCTTCTTATAACATGGATTTCCTGTGTAAAACTGTACTAAAGAAAGATCTCTTGTCTTTCTCAAGACCCTGGGATAGGCTGGAGGATAAAGCAGTTGTCATAGGGAGAGAGGTGGGTACATCCTGGACTGCTCTTCAGTCTACTGCAGGGCTAACACAGACACAGACAGACAAACCATTCACATTCACGCCTATGGGCAATTTAGAAACCCCAGTTAACGTAACCCCAATTTTGATTAAATGTATATATATATATATATATATATATATATTTATATATATACAGTGGGTACGGAAAGTATTCAGACCCCTTAAAATTTTTCACTCTTTGTTTCATTGCAGCCATTTGCTAAAATCAAAAAAGTTCATTTTATTTCTCATTAATATACACTCAGCACCCCATCTTGACAGAAAAAAAAAAAAACAAATGTAGAAAGTTTTGCAAATTTCTTCAAAAAGAAAAACTGAAATATCACATGGTCATAAGTATTCAGACCCTTTGCTCAGTATTGAGTAGAAGCACCCTTTTGAGCTAGTACAGCCATGAGTCTTCTTGGGAATGATGCAACAAGTTTTCCACACCTGGATTTGGGGATCCTCTGCCATTCTTCCTTGCAGATCCTCTCCAGTTCCATCAGGTTGGATGGTGAACATTGGTGGACAGCCATTTTCAGGTCTCTGCAGAGATGCTCAGTTGGGTTTAGGTCAGGGCTCTGGCTGGGAGGTCAAGAATGGTCACAGAGTTGTTCGGAAGCCATTCCTTTGTTGTTTTAGCTGTGTGCTTAGGGTCATTGTCTTGTTGGAAGGTGAACCTTCGGCCCAGTCTGAGGTCCTGAGCACTCTGGCAGGGGTTTTCTTCCAGGATATCTCTGTACTTGACCGCATTCATCTTTCCTTCAATTGCAACCAGTCGTCCTGTCCCTGCAGCTGAAAAACACCCCCACAGCATGATGATGCCACCACCGTGTGTCACACGAACACACACACACACACACACACACATACACATATATATATATATATATATATATATATATATATATATATATATATATATATATATATATATATATATATATATATATATATATATATATATATATATATATATATATATATATATATATATATATATATATATATATATATATATATATATATAAACACACACGCACATCGCGCGTGTATAGCTGATAAAACTACAAAGCCGCTGTCAAAAATGTTTTTCCTTTTGGAACTGTCGTGCATGCTGTTTGTGTTCCTCCCCGGACAAAAATAAAAGACGTGCATTTTAATAATTTAGCAAGCTCACGTGCACACCATGAAAAACTTTAAAAACAACGCGTCCAAAAAGGCAAAGTTCAAGCCAGGATCGAAGAAGAGGGAGAACAAATGCATCTTAACGTTTGACGAGAAAGACAGACAGTAAGTTTGAAAGAAACCTGCTGAAGCATGTTAGCTAGCATGCTAGCATTAGCACTCACTAGCACAGTTATAGTCCCAGGTTAGAATGAAGTTTCTAGCAAGTCTTTTTTATTTGGGAAGCTTATTGTAAATAAATATTGTGTAGCTTAAACCTAATCAGCGCAGGTTTTCCGTATTCCAACTCTCCTCGTTATAATTTAAACCATTAACATTTTTATGTATGTTGATGTCCCTCAAACGGCCTTATTCCTGCGATTATAAATATTGTTAATTTCTAGATATGTTATTATTTGGATAAAGTCCGAGTTAGGTGAGGTAAACCTCATAAATCTGCTTTAGCCAATCTTTAAGTTTGAGCCGTAAGAGCTTATACCTTGTTTAGTCTGATTTAGTAATTCCAGGTTTTGTGTTTAATCAAACTCATGTGCTGACACTTCCCAAATTGCTCTTCTGCTGCGCCCTCAGGGAATTTCTCACTGGCTTCCACAAGCGGAAGGTGGAAAGGAGGAAAGCAGCAGTAGCAGAAATTCGAAAGAAAATCAAGGAAGAGCAGATAAGAGTCAGAGAAGAAGTAAGTCCTCATGAAAAGAGCCCACATTTAAAACCTGCATTTTGGCAAATGCCTGAGCATGTGGAGAAAAGAGGCACTGGTGTTAAATGTGTCTGTCTCCTCACAGAGGCACAAGGAATACATAAAGATGCTGAAGGAGAGGACAGAAGCTCTGGGTGAGTTAATAGGAAAAAGCGGGTGCTGGTTATTTTACTAATTTAATGTCTCCTAATCTGTTCTTTGTGTGATCCTGTCTTACAGAGGATGCTGAAGATGACCTGGAAGATGCAATAACCAGTACAACAGAGTCTGTGCAGTACGATCACCCCAACCACACAGTGACCGTGACGACCATCAGCGATCTTGACCTCACGGGAGCTCGCCTACTCGAACCCACAGCAAACCCGGTAAATGTTTAGGCCTGTAATCATCTGAATAGGCTGTATGTATGTATGCTTGTAAGTTCTTGTCTCTGTGAAATGGCACTGATGGTAATAGCATGGCATAAACATTGAGTATCTGTTTCTAAGGCTAATGAGGAGAGCGGCGATGAGGTTGAGGGGAAGAAAGAGGATGAGAAAGCAGTCGCTCTGCCAAAACAAGCTGGGAATCCCATACTTAATAAAAAGTAAGCTGTTTGTTAATCACGTCTCTAATTGAGAGCAGCTTGTAATAACCTGTGTCATGTTTCTTGTTTTAAGGTTGGACAGCGAATGCACGCTAAGGAGTGGTGGCATAACAGTTTCCTTTAAATGTTACCTGGCCCCCATCTCACTCCAGCTGATTTATTTATTTATTTTCTCTCCCTCTCATTGCTGCAGGATCCGCTCTCTTACAACGCAGCTTAGCACTTATACCAGCAAGCGGAAGAGGAAAGGGAAGCAGGAAGGCCGAAGCGTACGGGGCCGTCTGACAGACAGGAGACCTGGTGTCACAGAGGGTAGAAACAAAGGCGGGAGGACCAGCAAGCGTCAGAGACGTAGACAGACGGGGAAGAACATGCATCATCAGGACTGAAGGAGTGTACAGGGGGGTGTGGGGGCGTTTGTCAGCTGAACATATTGGAGTTTGGGGTGTTAATGCTCCTGTGTTTGACCAGAATATGTGTATGCGCAAAGTTAATGTGGCTGCTCAAGTGTCTGCTCCATGTTGGACCATGTGACGAAACCTGTCTTGTGCTCAGTTTTGTAGATTTTCCAGCTGTTTTGTAGATTTGTTAACTGTGTACTGACTGTGCTGTATTTTATCTCAAATTTGATTAAAGGAAATTTGAATCATTTCTGATGATCTCATGTTGCAGTCATATGTCACGTACTGTCAAACGTGCTCTGTGAGGAATTTTGTCCCTCTGTGCTCTATTGTTTAATAGGAAACCTGATGGTGTTGTCAGCATCCTCTGGAAAACATCAGGAAACCAACCCTTAGTTCTGTATTTCCTCCTTGCTCAGTATTACCTGTGTGTGGCTGTGTGACCTAAAGGAGCGAGCACCAGCAGCCAACGGCTTTAATGTATGGTAAACACCCCCACCTCGCCGGTGTTTATTTATTTACGTTAACCTGAGCCAGCGTGTGCCAGCTGTCACTAGTATGACTTTCATTTCGCTTTCTAAAGCCCATGATATTTAATACAACCGCTCAATAGAGGGACCAATAAGCCACTGGCTCCATGTTGGTCCTGGGGTCTGTGTGCGCTTCAGGGTCTCAGCTGTGTTAACTGAGAGCCGCCATGGCTGCCACAGATACCTCAGTTTCACTCATTGTCAGAGCAGCCAATCGGATTGATTTGAGCATTTGGCAGGCTGGGAGGATAGAGAGCATGGGGAAGAGGAGGCATGTGCCTGATGGGGGTCTGATGGGCAGTTCATCCTTAATGATGACACATTCAAAATGGAGCTGAAGGTCGGAGACCCTCTTGTCAGGTAATTTTGAACTCTTTTCATAACAAAACCATCTTTGTATATTTCTAGCATCTTCCCTTTTACACTCTTTATCACTTAAGTCACACGTTGACTGTTATGAGAGGCGCTGGTGCTTGTAGAAGTTGCTCAGTTACAGCGCATGTGGCTCGTGGTTTGTAGTACTGTGAGCCGCTCAGACTAGGCTTTATTTCATCATCTGATAGTGTGGTTAGTTACCAGTGATCTTAACAGTTCTCATGTCCTGAAACAAAACCGCCTGTTTTAATATGCATTGTGTGCAACTGCTCTGTGCTTGCACCAGCTTAAAGTGATGTGCCACAACCATGTATTAGTAATGCTTTTTCTTAAGTCACCTCATTGTTGCTCTGTAAGTTATCAAACTTCATTCAATATGCATGAACACCTCTGTAGTTTGACAGTCTCCTTCATGTAAGCATAGTATGTCTTTCTGTATATTTCATTGTGATCCTTGCATTTGTTTCCCAGTTTTCTCTGTCAGATGCAATGAGCATGCTCCCTCCCCTCTCACCATGGCCCTGTCTGGCGATGAGCCCGTCTGCCCCAAGTTCCAGCCCAATATCTTTGACCCTTCCCGCTGTCACGACTGCCTGCGCCAAAGGCATCTGCATGCTGGTGCGGGGGAGAGCACAGAGGTAGTGCAACACCAGAAATCCGCAGCCGAATATAGACTGGGGTCTAAAACTGGGATCGGGTCAAGAAAAGGAGAACTGTTAACACCAATTTCATCCCAAACAGAGGAAAGAGACACTAGCAGCAAGGTAAGACAGAAGGAGGAGTAAGATGTGCACAGCAGCAGCAAGGCAACAGCAAGGAAGAGATAACGAGAACCCACTATGTGCTGAGTGATGGGATTAGCAGGACCTGAAGGATGGCAGGAAGATGGGGAGCATTAGAGGTCACAGGTCTAAGCAGCAAGGCAGCACGGCACTGAGGTCGGTTGCTATGTACAGGAAGCAATAAGGCACTGCTGTACTGCTTTAATTTAATAATCTAGTGATTTTGTTAAATAAAAGAACATCTGAGTTGACCTTAGAGTTTGATTCTCTGGTTGAAGGAAGAATCAATTAAGAACTTCCTATTCAGTTTAACATGTAAACACAGTGAGTGCCATCATGTATGAATCTTTATTGCTTGTGAGTAAATGAAGGAAAGGTCAGAGACAGAGAATAAAAGGCACTAGCATGGAACAGGGTGGCAGTAGTGGCTTCTATTATAAATTAACGAAGCTGGATCGTTTACTGCCCTCTTGGGAATTACTTGTAATATTAGACAGGGGTGCAGCGTTCAGAGAGGATGGGCATGTTTCTGTACATTTTAAAACTGTACAGGAACATGTGCTGCCAGCCTCTGTTCAATATGCCTCCAATAAACAGCTGCAGTTATCTGGTGATGGTTATTTCTGTTCATCTGTTACACTGGATTGTACTCTTTTAGCTCCCACTGTATCTTACCTATAAATTCCTAGAAGAAGTGGCGATCGTCATCTTCTGGCATTTACAGACAGTTTTCATTCCTTAATACGGCAAAGTTTATGGAGAAGGTGTTTTAAAAAAAAAAAAGGTAATGAAATATTAATGAGGAAAGCCACAGACTGGGTCGGGTTACAGAGGTGTAACCCTAATCGAACAGCAGCACATGTGAGTGTCTGTCAGAGAGGACAGAGGGGACAGACGCTATTATCAAAACCTAGTTAGCAGTTGGAGCCAGACAGAGAGGATTAGGATTGTCATGTCTGCAGTCTGATGTGTACTTTCAGTGAACCTTCATGCTTTAAAACATGTCAGAGCTGTCATATTGAGATATTGGCCTGTGGAGACACAACAGTTCCTCTCCTCTCTTTGTGACTTGGAGAGAGATGGAGTTTGCCACAAAATCGTGATTGGCCCGTGTCCTCCCTTGCCGTCCTATCAGGAGGATTCTGACGGCCTGTCAGTGGTGAGCAGCTACTGTGATGTAAATGGAGGTCATCTGGGTTATGAGGAGCCCTCTTTGTGCATCCTGAGCCCCGACTGTGAGCTCTATATCTGCGAGGGTGACGACGACCACAGCACAGACAGGTAAGAACATAGCATCATGATGGTAAGACAATAAGAGAAGCTATAGTTGCAATTTGTGGACTCTAATGTGTGGTGTGAGGGTCTTAGTGTGTTAGATTAAATCAGTACTGCAGTTTGTAGTGATATTTCTGCATTCACCATGGTATCTGCCCCCCCCCTTTTTATGGCATGTTTATCTGACTTATCAAATTTTCTTTGTCTTCTTCTCTTGCTTATCTCTCCCCACGCTCCATCTCTCACCTCGCCCATCTCTGCTCTCGTCACTCTTCTCCCATCTCCATTTCCACGTAGCTGCCGTGATCAGAGCGACTACCAAGAGTTCAGCGGCTCTGCCAGTGCAGAGGACGAGTACCCGCCCATTCGTTGCCGTCTGACCAAACTCGGCATGACCCGGCTTGACCCTCCGCCTCATCGGCCCAACCCACAAGCCTGGATGGACAATTCTCTGAGCCGAGACAGCTTCAGTAGACGTTCAGGTACGTGTAAGTTGACATTGTGTGTTACTTCATTAAGTTCTTAGCAGATTAGACCCATAAACCAAAGCAGAATTATAATAAAGAGAAAAATAGAGGTAGCAGAATCACCTGATCTCCTGGTTGAACAAATGTACAGTGGTGTGAAAAAGTGTTTGCCCCCTTCCTCATTTCCTGTTTTTTTGCATGTTTGTCACACTTAAGTGTTTCGGAACATCAAACCAATTTAAACAATAGTCAAGGACAACACAAGTAAACACAAAATGCAATTTGTAAATGAAGGTGTTTATTATTAAAGGTGAAAAAAAATGCAAACCATCATGGCCCTGTGTGAAAAAGTGATTGCCCCCTAAACCTAATAACTGGTTGGGCCACCCTTAGCAGCAACAACTGCAACCAAGCGTTTGCGATAACTTGCAATGAGGCTTTTACAGCGTTCTGGAGGAATTTTGGCCCACTCATCTTTGCAGAATTGTCCTAATTCAGTTACATTAGAGGGTTTTCGAGCATGAACGGCCTTTTTAAGGTCATACCACAACATCTCAATAGGATTCAGGTCAGGACTTTGGCTAGGCCACTCCAAAGTCTTCATTTTGTTTTTCTTCAGCCATTCAGTGGTGGACTTGCTGGTGTGTTTAGGATCATTGTCCTGCTGCAGAACCCAAGTTCGTTTCAGCTCGAGTACACGAACAGATGGTCGGACATTCTCCTTCAGGATCTCTTGGTAGACAGCAGAATTCATAGTTCCATTTATCACAGCAAGTCTTCCAGGTCCTGACGCAGCAAAACAGCCCCAGACCATCACACTACCACCACCATATTTTACTGTTGGTATAATGTTCTTTTTCTGAAATGCAGTGTTCCTTTTACGCCAGATGTAATGGGACACACACCTTCCAAAGAGTTCCACTTTTGTCTCATCGGTCCACAGAATGTTTTCCCAAAAGTCTTGGGGATCATCAAGATGTGTTTTGGAAAAATTGAGACGAGCTTTAATGTTCTTTTTGCTCAGCAGTGGTTTTCTCCTTGGAACTCTGCCATGCAGGCCATTTTTGCCCAGTCTTTTTCTGATGGTGGAGGCATGAACGCTGACCTTAACTGAGGCAAGTGAGGCCTGCAGTTCTTTGGACGTTGTTGTGGGGTCTTTTGTGACCTCTTGGATGAGTCGTCGCTGCGCTCTTGGGGTAATTTTGGGCGGCCGGCCACTCCTGGGAAGGTTCACCACTGTTCCATGTCTTCGCCATTTGTGGATAATGGCTCTCACTGTGGTTCGCTGGATTCCCAAAGCTTTGGAAATGGCTTTATAACCCTT